>BQNB010020754.1:0-65100 GCA_026074375.1 Tanacetum coccineum | reverse complement strand
TTTGAGTTGGTCGTGCTTGATAACGTGCACAATAGCATACTGCTTGCACTAAGTCTGGTCTACTAGATGTCAAGTACATGCATCAACAGTTGAGTAAATTTCATCCCCAATACCAGTCAGAATCAAGAAAATAGCTTCCTTTTCAGCTTGAAAGTAAAGTTTGTTCTCTGCTGTCATGTTGTGTATTGTCTCTACTTCTTCATGTGCAGCTACTGATAGAATGTTTTCTGCTGCTTCAACTGCTGCAATGAGTACGTTCGTAGGCATATATAGACCGTCAAAGATGCACTTCCTCAAATTATCGTTTGCAGACATGACTTATTTGATTTGGTGGAATAAAAGGTTTTGATCTATGTTCAATCTTGTGTAAAGTCCCTTTGGTGGCTCTGATACCACTTGTAGGTCCTTATCAACAGGATCTCAATGAGCCTTAAACGACTTATAGTCCTTTGAATAAATCCAAAGATACTATGAGAGACAATAACCGTGAATACAAATATTGACGCGGAATATCAATATCTATACCAAGATGAACACAAGAACAAATATCAAACTTGCTATTACTATTACTATTTGATTGTAAATTCTCAATCAACTTCTATGTTTACAATACTATTCTATGTTCCTTTTATAAGCTTAAGGAACCCTAAACGCGTTAAGAGATAATGCTTATCTCTTCCTAGATTAACGCTAAGAGATAACTATTACTATAATAACAACAGACTTAACTGTCTGGTCAAACAGTATTAACTTTAATACTGTCACACTTAAGTTAATGCTGGCAGACTTAACTTGCTCTACCAGACTTAACTTCTAAACTAACAGTACTAACTATTCAGCTATCAGTACTAACTATAACTAACAGACTTAACTTTAATACTAACAGTATTAAGTCTGTTTACAATATTTTCCTAACAATCCTCCCCTAACTTGATCTTCATTCATGAACTTCAAGTTCCTTTAAAGCAGTCTTGATCTTTAAATACTGTAAGCTTCACCTTGGGCTATAGAGGATTGTATTAAACTTCTGTCTTCAAAATAATAAGTCTTTATGTCTTCAAATCTTGACAGCAACTAGTCTTTAACCCTTGCATCAGCAACCTTGACAATTTTGTACATCAAATCATAAAGTTTCAGTCTATTCTCATCACTTCCAGGTGTGTTAACTCCTGTGAGAGGTGAATCATTGAAAATTTTAAATGGATTTGATGTCTCTTTACCAGTTAGCCATTAACTCTGGAGTAGTCAGTTCTTTGGCCACCAGAAAGGTGTATGTCCATGGTCAACTGAAAACCATTTCAACTCTCAGTACTTGAAACATTGGTGAGTTGAATACCATATGGTTTTTGGCAAACCATTACAGCCATCAACGGATTTGATATGCCTTTACCTGTAGCCGTTTGCTCAGGGCTAGTCAATCCTTTGGCACCTAGAAAAGGTAAATTCCATGGTGGATTGAGAACCATGTCAACTCTTTGTACATAAAACTTGGTGAGTTGATATACCATCCACTTTTTGGTAAAGTGTCAACCATCTAATATGGATTTGCATGTCTTTACCATAAGCCATAATCTTATGGACTAGTTATGGTTTTTCCACAGCCTTTACCACAAGCCATAAACTTGTGGGCTAGTCAACTCTTCACTTAGATAGATATGGTGAGTTGAAAACCATACAACTTATTTGCAAGTTGTCAACCATAGAACGGATTTGAGAAGTCTTTACCAAGAGCCGTTTGCTCTTGGACTAGCCAGTCCTTATGTTGGTTAGACATGGTGAACTGAGGACCATTTGTTGTGTGGTGGTTAGCACATTCACAGCAGAAAGGTGGAAAATATTCTATCAGACAACAAGTAAACATCCATAGATACTAAAGTTCAACAATGTACACCTACTATAACGATATGTAACACCAACTTACAATCTTTTGCTGTCCTATCTCACTCCATATAGAATCTGTGCTTAGAGGTTCTTCAAACATAATTCTTAAACATTTCCATAATCCCTTCTCTAACTTATCCTCAGGCCCATCCAACCCATATCGTAATTCTGGATAAGCGTATTCGGGTTGTATGAAGCGGGAGCGCAAGAGGAAGGGGTGGTGATGAGGTGTAACTTCAGTAAGTGGTCTATTATCCTACTGTGATCTTACATGAGCACAGGGCTCTCGATTCATACTTTTATAACATAAGTCTCTAAGTGTCGGTAGTCTTTGAAATATGTAATTTAACTAGGAGAAACAAGGAGCTCATCCACGAACAAACTTACATGACAATACTAAAACTTTGTACTCATGTCTGATAGTCACATTCTTTCCCGTTAACATAAAGATTGCCAATTTGGTATACTCCTTTTTCTCCTTGTTTAATAATCTTATAAGTAGCTACACTAGGTGTTTTCATAGCTACAGGAACAGGATTAATTGGAGTTTCAGTACCTGTGTTAGTCTCTTCTTGCTCATCAACCTTATCAGACTCTTCAGAATCATTTTCATCAACATTTGTATTCATACCTTTTCTTGCCATCTGCTTTCTTCTCTTTCCAGACTTCTTTGTTGATTCATCATCCTTTGCTTCATCACCTTTTTCTTCTTTCAGTCTCTTTGGAGTCTTTGTTTGAAGCTCTTCACCAAATCTTTTCAAACTGTCTTTAGTAGCTTCAAAACTTATTGGAGCAAAGGACTCAATCTGTTTTACAAGCTTGTCAAACTCTTCCTTGACTTCTTCAAAGCTCAACTTCCTCAGCTGATTTAACTTCCATGACCCTTGATTCTTTAAGTAGTTCATCATGTAAGTCTTTAGCTGTGATTGGGTCATGGGCTTGTTCCTTTTAGCTTTGGCTCTTTCTTCAGCAAAAAACTTCTTTCTTTGATTCACAAGATCCACCATTTTCTTAGCAAAATCTTCTCCTTGAAGTTCACTTCCAAGCATGCTCTTTGATAACTCTGCATTGGCTTCAAGTTTTGCTCTAATCAAATCCCAATCTTCATTTGTATAATGCTGAGCCTCAAATTGTACTTGAGCTTTTCTTTTCTTCTGTTGCTCAGTCAACTCTTCTTCTTCTGCAATCCTTTGTGCTAGAAGAGCATCCAAATGTATTTGCTCAGCCACTCTCTTTTTGTATGGAAATCCAGAACTTATGCTTCTGCAAGCTAGCTTCTTCTTTAAAATTTGTTCCCTTAGTCTTCTTTGGAGTTTCTTCACTGAGATAGGAGCTTTCCTTTTCTCTTGTCCTTTATTTTCACCACACACTATCTTGCTCATAACAGTATAAGTTCAATACAACAAGATTAATTTTACTATAAGTAATTAACTTCAATACTAGCAGCATTAATCTCACCAGCAGTATTAATCTTTTCAGCACCAGCATCATCTTGTTAAAGTCCAAGCTTGAGACAACTTCTTACCTTGTAGTCCTTTCGTCTCTTGTACCTCCTCCTATTGTCAATGGACTTGACTTTAAAAGAGCAACATTTGAGAGAGTATTTGGCTGCTTCAAGAGTGTTTTGGGCTTTATCATCTTCCACTTTTCCTCCCTGAAGCATGTGCCTTTGTTGTAGGAGGTGAACCATCCTTGTATTGAAGAATCATAGGATCAGCTATGACCTTTTCCTCCCTTGGAGCCTCAGGTCCTTCATCCTCTGAATCGACAAAACTAAATTCCTCTTTTTAGAAACCCCATCCAACTTCTTCTCCTTCTAAACTAGCTCACTATTGATTTCCCATGTCAGCTTAGTTTGTTTGAGATCCATTCCAGGCTATCTATTTCTTGAAAAGCAACTAGGGAACTGTGTGAAGCAAATCTTCCATATGCATGCGACTATGAGCCTGTTCTTGTGAGGGTGAGACGTGATGTGGACAGGAATGCTTCCTCATAGAGGTAATCATCTGTGGTAGGTTCAGTCCTCAGGTGTGGTGGTGGAGGGATGTACTCAGGTGGTGGTGTTGGTGGAAGGAATAGGTGGTTGGTGGTGATGAGAATAGGTGGAGGTGGAGATGTAGATGTTGGGATAGGTGGTGGTGTTGTAGGTGTGGGTTGGGATTGAGCTTGAGCAGCATGTTCTTGTCCTGCAATAGGGTTAGTAGCAACAAGCAACTAAAACGTCAATAAAGTCTTGGTACCCGTTGAAACCCCTTTTCATTATTCCAAATAATCTTTTTTGGTCCAGGCTCACAGTTTAGGGATAAGGGTGTTTGTTTTCTGTTTGAATATTCAAAATCATTTGCAGAAAACGGGGATACATCAAAAACTTTTTCTTGTTCTTCAAATTGGCCATCATACCATCAAAAATGAGTTTTGAAAAATTATAAACTCTACCAGTAGATAGACAGATCAAAGCAGTAGCAATATTGCTACCAAATTGATCCCATCCACCACTTTTAGACTACGGTTGTCCAATGAAAACTTAACTTCCTGAATTTACTCTACTTTACTACCAGTATTAATGGAATATAACTACCAGGATTAAAAGAAATGAACTACCCGAATTAATCCTACTTAACTACCAGTATTAATAGAATATAACTACCAGGATTAAAAGAAATTAACTAACAGAATTAAGATTACTTAGCTACTATAAGTAACAAACTATACATCTAAGCCTCCCCTTAAATGTTGCTATAGGTTAATCATACCAATGCTAACCACCAAGTAATTAAACCGAGGGCCATCAAATGGTTTGGCACCCAAATGGTCTTATGTAGCTAAGGATTGGTTTGTGGACAAACAAAAGCTCATAAGGAGTTTTGTTCTGAGGCTTGGTCACCCTTACCCTGTTGAAGGTATAGCAAGCAGTATTGACTGCTTCTGCCCAAAAAGTGGTAGGTATGTGTGAGTCAGCTAGCATAGTCCTAGCAGCCTCTATAAGGGTCATATTCATTATCTCAGCAACCCCATTTTGCTAAGGAGTCCTTGCATTACTAAACTCCTATTTTATACCCTTTTCCCCACAGAACTCAAGCATAACCCTGTTTTTAAATTCTGTCCCATTATCTGATCTAATGATTTTTACTTTTTGATTAAGTTGATTTTCTATCTGTTTTATAAAAGTCTTAAGGATGTTGCTTGTCGTCAACCTCTTTGCTAGAAAGAATACATAACAAAACCTTGAACAGTCATCAGTAATCACTAGACTGTAACTATGCATGGTTGATACCTCACAGAGGTAGGTCCAAAATAAGTCCATAAGCAATTTTGGTAATGGGTGGGTCAACAAACCTGTCATACTGGCCTTACAGGAGGCCTTGTGTTGCTTTCGCCCTTCTGGTCAAGCAACACAAGTGGTCATTTTTGAAACTCTTGAAGGTAACCCTCGTAACAGATATACCTTTACAAGATATATTTAATTTTTTTGAAATTAAGTCACCTAACCTCCTTGCCACAATTTAGCTTCATCAAATGACTTTTGCTAATAAACAGTGTATCCCTTTTAAGAGAGGCAACATTTTTCATATCAACAGTATACATGTTGTGTAGCCTATGAACTAAGAAGGACCTGATTTGCATCAGCATCTGAAGTCAGAGACACCACAAACACGTCCATGTTTCAGTAAAAAGTACATTAAGCGTTTTATCACATAATTCTTAGATATGGAGAATAAGTTAAAATGTCCAAGTTCTTTCACAAAAGCCACATCATTAAAAACTAAATTTCCTAATCTTATTGTACCTTTTCCACTTATACTTCCTTTACTTACCCACGAAATAACAGATCCCACTTTTGGACAGATTCTTGATACACTTCAATAAGGGCCCTGATACCATTATCATGAGCCCAAAACATCACTATCAAAATACAACTATGCTCCATCTGCCATCATTGTGATTATCCGTTTCACAATCAAAAGAGTTTAGATTCTCTATTGGGACCCATGCCTTCCACAGCTTTATTGTCTGCCTTGTGGACCTCTAGAAACATTAACATTTGAATCAGGGGTTGGTCCACTATTGGATTGGAGAGTGGTTATTGCATTTCCTCCAAACACAACCTGCCTGAGGTCTTATGGGGGGGGGGGGGGGGGGGGGGGTTTTATATACCCCTTAACAGAGGCCCATTTTGCCCTTAACAGCATATATATTTGACTTGTGTGTTGTATTCCTTGAAAAGGGTCTATTTACAAGTGATCTTTGTTTTGAAAAACATTTCTTTGGACTGTTAAGATTCACCTGAGAAGGTTTAGGGCTTGTGTTGTTTGATACTGGTCTATTTACTCTACCAGAACTAACATGTTGCTTGCCAGTATTAAATCTAGAAGCACCAGACTTAAATTGAGTGCCAGAATTAACATGCACACTACCAGAATTAACATGTTGCTTGCCAGTATTAAATCTAGAAGCACCAGACTTAAATTGAGTGCCAGCAGAACTAACAGAACTAACATTTCCATGACCAGTATTAACATTTACCCTACCAGTTTTAATAGTTTTGCTAGCAGTACTAAGGTTGGGTCTAATGTTGTTTAGTTGTACAGGTCTGGGAGTGAATTGATTTGCTTTATTCACCCTGTTAGAGTTAGTCCAGGCTGGTGTAGCTTGCCTAACATTAGCATGAACCACCCTTGTGCTCTTAAAAGCAGCTTCCCTTGCCATCTTTTTCTCATAATAGTCACAGTCCTTAATCAAGTGACTAAGACTTCCACACACAAAACATGGTTTTCTTTCAAAAGAATATCCTGTACCTAAGTCCCTTTGCATTCCTTGATTCCAATTCTGTCTATTATATGAAGGAATAGGTGAGGGAGTCACTGGTGTCCTAATTGGTTGCCTAGGAGTTTTTACATGCTGTGCACAACTAGGGTCAACTGTTTGTTGAGGTTTAGGCACTTGTGGTTGAGTCTTTTGGGTGGCAATGGTAACCTGCTCAATAGAAGGTATAGGGATAGGGTCATCATTGACTGAATGGTCAGATACAGTTCCTTGTTCCCCATCACTGTCATTGGATTGACAAGTTGAGTAAACAGTGGAACTTGCATCAGATTCAGTAGGACTAGGAGATTGAGGTTGAGGCCCATATTTACCATACGCATACAGAGAATCATCTATGTCCTCCTGTTCCCTTATGGGTATAATCACCACTAGTTGGATGGACACCTTTTATATTCAACCTGTTTAAATCTGCTATATAGAGCGAATTCATAACTTCCTACATCAGGTTTCCAAAAAGCAAAATACCTCTACTTATTTCTTCCTCATATCCTAGGACCTCAGCATTTGATTTGATGCCATATCCTAAACCTATCTTAACAGTTGAGCTCATCCCACAATCAATTAGCTTCCAAAGATTTTTAGAAGATGCAGACCAAGATCATAATTTGTTGTACAGCAACCTTGTCTTTGACAGCTATCATTCCTATTCATCCTATACATTTTCACATTTCATCTTATTCAAAAATTTGATTGGCTTGAAAATTTTAATTTTTCAGTTAAGGAAGATTTGTTGTTTATTGAGGCTTTAAGCTGAGATTCTAATTTCTTAACAGCTAGCTTATGGGCAACTGACCTAGATCTAGGGATTCTGTCCGATGAAAAAGCTAAAATAGAATTTTTTAAAAGCGGTGGTAAAATCCATTTACACAGCCCTGATAATTTACAACTTTCTTGCAAAATAGGGTTTGTTAATTTTAACCCCTATTTTGAACCACAAACCCCTTTCAACATAATGTCCAGAAAAGCCTATAACACCATCATGAATCATAAACTAATGTATTCAAGAATTAACATGGTGGGACTTACTAAAAATTTACATGTGTTCATAGAAAACCACTAATTCTTAGTTGATTTCATCATTCTCAAAAACATTAGTGAATTTGTGGAAAAGGAATTAACCGAAGTTCTATTTGGACAACCTTTCAAAGAACAAATAGGACTAGTTGAAGACCGGGGTAAAGGAACACTTTGGTTTAAAATCGGTAATGATAAAATAATATTTCATATGCCACGAGCCGAAAAAGCCTTTAGGAAACTAACGGTAAAACAACATAACTCCATGGGACCCCTGTTAAAAGTTAGTGACGAAGATAAGAAAAAAGGAATCCATAAGCCTGAAAAAAAGATTAAAGGATTGTATAAAGGTTTCCTTAGTTTAGGAAACGAGTACAAATATGATCTGGAAGTTGTAGATTGGATTCGGGGATGTATTGATGACGGGATGACGTAGAATGGGCATGAGTCTAACTTAAAGACTCGTTAATAAACAAAAGTGTTTTTCGAGAGACAACCCGTCCTTCATTTAATGAAATTTTCTTTTTACATTAGTTGGTTTGCATGTTTCTTTTGTTCTCATTGTCATGGCTAAACTGTCCCACGCAGGAGGAAGGGACCTCAAAAACTTGTGATTTGCATCTTCATCTGACACACTAGCACCAAGGGCATCCAACTGTGATAGTAGTTTTTGAAACCTATCATACCCTTTCTCCAAGCTTTCCTTAGAAGAGATAGTAAATGCCTCAAACTGTTGTTTTAAAACAGCTTTTTGCATTTTCTTCGAGTTCGCATTACCACCAAACCTTGTCTTGATGGCTGCCCAGATCTCTTTGGCATCATCCATGCCATGAAAACGTCTGAGATGATCTTTTGGAACAGCCATTAGCAGTAGTGTTCTAGCTTTCCTTTCTTTCTCATCAGCAACCTGTTCTTCCTGTGTGGTTGGAGGAAGAACCCTGTATACACCATCCTTTCCTTTGGTGACTCGCTTCTTTGAGTTCCCATTCTGAATCACTTTCCAGACCTCATTATCTATATACTCAAGATAATGTTCCATCTCCATCGCCCATGTATCATAATCATCTTTTTGAAGAACGGGCAGTTTGATGTTTGAAAGTGTATTTGTGGTGATTATTTGTGGTGGTTTTGCAGGAGCATCTCCTTTGTTGGATGCTGGTACAGATCCATTCAAAGATGCATCATCATGAAGAGAAAGTTCCTCATCATCATGAAGAGAGAAATCATCGTTTGCAGACATGACTACTTGTTTTTGGTGGAATAAAAGGTTTTGATCTTTGTTCAATCTTGTGTAAAGTCCCTTTGGTGGCTCTGATACCACTTGTAGGTCCTTATCAACAGGATCTCAATGAGCCTTAAACGACTTATAGTCCTTTGAATAAATCCAAAGATACTATGAGAGACAATAACCGTAAATACAAATATTGACGCGGAATATCAATATCTATACCAAGATGAACACAAGAACAAAATACTAAAATTGCTATTACTATTACTATTTGATTGTGAATACTCAATCAACCGATATCTTGTATTAACTTTAATACTGTCACACTTAAGTTAATGCTGGCAGACTTAACTTGCTCTACCAGACTTAACTTCTATACTAACAGTACTAACTATTTTCTATCAGTACTAACTATAACTAACAGACTTAACTTTAATACTAACAGTATTAAGTCTGTTTACAATATTTTCCTAACAACGACTTCTTCACAACTTCACGACTTCTTTAAAACATCACTACTTCTTCACAACTTCCCGACTTCACTTCACCACACTACTTATATCACAACTACCTAACACTACTTGGTAAGATCACAACGATCTAACTATACTTACAAAGATCACCAAGATCTAGCTACTACACACAACTACAAGATATACAATTGATTTACAAATCTGTTATATGAATGCAACAAGATTGCTATGCACACTAAGGTGTTATACTTCTTTACTTGATGACGGAAGTATTTTTCTCTTGCACTTGAGGAATATAGCTTGGATCACTTGGAAACAAAGCTTTATGATTAAATGATCTAAGGATTTTAGAGAGGATAAGTGGGCTATTTTGAACAGAAAGAATGAGTGCAAAAGGTGAGAAAAATGTTAGGGAATAGTCTAGTATTTATAGGACAAAAAGGAAGAGCGGGGTCTATGGCCGGCCCCCTTAAATAGGGTGCCGTCCCCCTTAAAATTAAGGGGGCCGCCCCTTATTCAGACGCTCCCTTTTTGTCCTATTTAGGGGAGGTGTTTACTGGACCATTTCTAGCCGTTTTAGGTCCGAAAATTTGAAATTCAAAAATGTTTATTTTGAATAAAACATTTCTTTTAAATGTAAAAATGTTTTGTGATGTTTATAAAAAGTTTACAACATTTTATAAAAGTTTCCTTTGATCATAAAATGCATCAAGCATTTGTTTATTCATACCTTGGAGTGATATAAGTTTGAAATGAATATTTACTACTAAATACTTGTTTACGTTTAATTTTACGTTGAACGTTTTTATATTTTGTGATTATCAAAACATAAAGATGTGTTCAAAACTACGAGCTACGAAACGCGCCAAAATCTATTTTCTAAACCAAAATTAGATTTTACAAAATATCGAACCTCATTTTCCGCGCCAAAGTTTTTGTTCAAAACTACGGGCTACGAAACGCGCCAAAATCTAGTTTTGACCTAAAATTTCATTCACGGCACATCTAAAATGGCCTATAATTTATATTTAACTCGCTCAATCAATCAATAACAAAAACTAACTAGACGACGCAATACCCAATGGATTTCATCACATGCATTAACCGAAAGTTATTCGAATCACAAAAATAGAAATAACACTAGTATTAGGTACACTCACAATGCGTTATATAGCGACATCGGACAAAACCACGGACTCCCTTTGTCTTTACCAAGGGTTCGAACCACACCAAAACCCAATACCTTAACTTCTCCAATTAAACCAACTCCCATAATACATTTATCTATCATTTCTACAACCACTTATCAACCGAAATGGCTTGAAACTAACCCGAACTCTAACTCCAAAAATACTCATTGCATGTCACTTTTTGTTAGTGGGATTTGTAGGTAATAACGAGGTAATTAATATTTTGAAGTCGGATCGTAATGCATGTGGATATTCTGACAATGGTGGCGGTTTTATGGTGGTGGTGGTGCGCTCGGTTGGAGAGGACCAAGGGAAAAGAAAAGCAACAATTTTACTAAAAGTGTAGGAGGGTGTGTTAGCTCCTTTATATAGGGGTACACTTTGAAACTTTGACACAAATGGTCCTTCCTTCCCTTTAGTCCTTACAAAACTAGTAGAAGAGGTGTTTGTTTAGTTCGGTTTATGTAGCCGACCAAGGATCAGGATAAAGTTTTCGTAACTATTTTTATTTCGTCCCACTAAACTTTGTTTTAAAACATTTAATAAAATAGGTACACTTTAAAACGCGAGTCCGGCTCAAGACAAGGAACAAAATGAAGAAACCCTTCAAAAATATAAATTTTGCAAAATAAAATAAGTCGGGGCGCGTCCTAATATTTATGATGCCCAAAACGCTTAACGGTCGCGCGGTCAAATATTGACTCGCAGATCGACTAAAAATAAAAATTATGAAATTTCTCCAAATCTTTCGTAATAAAATACGAAAATAATTATTCTCGACCAATAAAATATTAAGTGTCGACGTTCATTCACATGAACACATAAAATAATAATTATGACGTTGAATTTACGATCGTCATACGCGTCGTAAAACTCGGATTGTTACATTTCACCCACCTTAAAGGAGCGTTGTCCCGGTGCTCGTCCTTTTTTACTCATTTTAATTTCTCTTGTAGTGAGACGTTTCCTTATCATTGAACAGACTTATACGTTCGCATGCAAGAATCACGCGATATGATACTCGCTTTGACTATTCTGGATGGAAAGTCAACAAAATACAATGGTAATTTATACCAACAAAATCAAAGATATATTTTACAATCGCTCTTATTATAAGAGACAAAATACGTCACGAAAATATATCCGATAAAACCGAATCATATCGTTCTTAACATCTATAGTTGCTCTCATTATAAGAGATAAAATACACCGCGGATTTTCATCCGAGGAAAACTTAAATCACGTCGTTCTTAAAAGGAAGGCTTTTAAACGAAAGATCAACCCAATTCTTATACGGTGATCATGCCGACAAAACCAAGCGCACCTCACTAAACAATACCAAATCATATGTCGCTAACCAAAATCAAAACATACGTCAACGATCAAATGCCAAAATATACATCATCACCCAAAACCAATACATATACGTCATTATCCAAAACTCAAAATATACTTTAACCATCCAAAAACAAACTATACATCATATACAAAATCCAAAACATACGTCGCTTTCCCGGTCTCATCAAATAATGCCTACCGGTTGTGAAAATATTCCAGAGTACATACGACTCCCCAAACACACTACTGCATTATTACGCAAAATCACATAGTCGCATAATCACATAATCATATAAGTGCATATTTGCACATTCGTCATTTTATATAATGACTTGATGAATTGGCCTAATACCTAGGCATTCATCGCGCCCGCTCTTAATCAAGCATTGGCGATAATTATCATGTATCGTGCTCGCTTACCATTAAGCTTTAGCAAAACAATTTCATTTCAACACATGGGGTCATACCAATCTGGTCAAATTCATCGTTTTACCAATCTTGATAAATAGCCAAGCCACCTCGATAATGAACCCAACGTAATAATGACTAATCCTAACTAATCGACACTCATTCTTGTGGGCCATTAAGCTACAACCGTCAACAAGGATTGTGGGGATATCCACCCACCTTGTCACTTCCTCAACTCTCACTCGGGCAATCATACCCATTTACTCACAACCTAAGCCACATCAGGGGCCATACAAATGCGACATAAGCGCTAACTACTATTCAAAAGCACATAGTATATAAGGCACATGTTTCAGATAATTCGGCGGCGATAATCCCGCTAGAAAACACATAATGTCGAAAGACAAATCGAAAACAATTGAGCATCATGGACTTATTGCTCGTTCGACGAAAATTAAAAATTCCAACGTTTTCACATGGCGACTAGCACAATCGGCTTAGTCCCAATAAATCGCGTAACATCCCAGATGAATCAAATCATCGAATCAAAATAATCACTCACATTCCTAATTTAATACCATTCGACTTAAGGCGTTGGCTATGTCGGTTGTCCCTCCAGTAATGGGAACGGACGTCACCATTTTGCTAGAGTTTCCAATCAATTCGCCACTTTTTACACCCTTGAGTCGCCACGTCGCGGAGTATGGGTCACTACACCTGACCGTGGGTCAAGTATCGTATAGTATCTTATCCTAATCCTTGACGATTAAGGTATATTACAAACTACACTATCACTACTCTCCATAACGGGGAAAAAGAACTTTCTTCATAGCCATCGGTTAATACAACAATAACAACTCACATTTGATGTAGGAGAAGTCTTCTCTATTTCCCACTTTCAACCTTCTTCACTTTGGGAACCTTATGACCCCGAGAAGATCCCTTCTCAGTGTCAGTATTTGGTTTCTTGGTACTCCACCATTCATCAAATTTTCTCATGACTTTCAGGTATGTCTATGTGTCCATGCTCTATGGCACTCTATACCTTTACTAATCCTCGAGAAATTGTCGTTACACGACATACAACATCCAATCTCCACTTTCGACTACCGGTCTATATCACTAGGACCTAGACCTTATTACGTTTCTAGACACACTCATTCCGGACAAATACCGTCGGCATTTTCTCTCCGGAACGACTCGGTCAAAACGACTAACATGAGACTCTCTCCATGTAGTTAATTTAAAACGAAAATTATTTGCATAAGAATCCATCGTATGGGTAAAAATACTTTTCTCTTTTGAGAAATCCATCCCGAACCATCTTTCCAAAATCTGACATTTTAAAGGGGACGATTTATCCGACATAACGTGGTTCTTCTTAAGTTATGCATAGTTGATCAAGTTATGCATAATTGAGGACCAAACGACTACATGTCCTTCTTCGTCAAAACAATTCATTACTACACGCTACACGTGTAAGTCATTTTATTTAACATATGCATACTCGTATACATCATGCTAAAAGAAAAGAAGAAAAAGAAAAGCGATTTATTTTATTTTATTTTATTTTTAGAAAAATTCATTTGACACCGTAGGGTCAGTTTATGAAATTTGAAAACACATTTTCCCACTGTTTACACAAATGGTTTATACAACAAAAATTAGTACAATTCGCGCAACGACATTCGTTCAACACACGAATTTGTTATCGCGATCTACATTTTTAAAATTATCATCAATTTACAAGACATCATTTATATAGTTCGGTCAACGATCATAGCAAGTATCGACAATACCCACTCATGGACTATGCAAACAAGTAACATACTCATGCGAAAGATTCGCCAATCGAAGCCACCTAACACTCGGGGTCAAATTAATCTCCTACAAGCAGAGTGCCTCGGGGGTAATCACGACCTCCTAGCTTCACTCATAGTACAACATACACAATGACACCTCCTCATAACTCATAACCGAGAACAATTACAACAATCGTAATAACAACGCCGAAAATATCATAAATACATACCAACTTTCCCTAAAAAGGGATACATCATTGGCTTTCAAAGCCTATACATCCAATCGTAACGGTTCTAAGTTTCCAATACATAAACTACATATACATGAACTCTCCTAGTGTTCTAAATCAAAAGTAATAGCTAAAGAGTGCACAATCACAACGCCGATGATAAGATAAAACTCTGAGGCGATGATAACCTCAATCCAATAAACCTAAATCTTGAAATCCTTTTACTTACTACTCCGTGGACGATAAAAGTATGAGGTTTTCGTTTATGGAAAGCATTTCGAGTCTAATTTCTGGAAACATAGGGCCCACTGCCCAAAAAGTTTTGGATCTAAGGTGAAATTACCATTTTACCCTTATTTATCAAAGCCGTCATTTTTCCAAAATTTTATCGCTCTACTAAACTGGGTGTATCTCCTAAACTATGTGTCCACAAAATCCAAAACGACCGCTCAAATCTAAGTTTGTTCAATATCTAGAACTTATAGTTTTAGATATTTAGGTGTTGCTATATAAGTTTTTGAACTTATTACTCATTCAAATTCTGGTCTTAATTTTTGACTAGTTTTGCCATTTCGGCGATATCTCATTCGTCGGGCGTCGATATGACTCCATCCGAATTCCTACATGTACCTAAGAGGTTTCTCTACCTCCTAGTCTAATTTTCCAAGTCTTCATAGACCCAAAATAGTTTGAAACGTATCCAACAAGCTGCTATCCCAAAGTAGTCCCCAAAGAAATTTTGACAAATTTTTGTAGTTTACGAAAATGACAGTAATTAGAAATTTATTGATGCTTTTGATGTAAAACCAATTGGAAGTGATAGCCCTAAGAGCCTTCTACAGGTACCTAAATTTTCTTTTGAAAAGTTATGACAAAAATATGGAGTTATACTCCTTTTCCCATCGGTATACCAGATTTGACTAGTTTTTAGAAAAACGACTATATCTCACTCATCCGGAAGAGTTAAAATTCTATCCAACTCACCACATGTACCTTAAACATGTACCAACATCTCAATTGGATTTCCCAGGTGCCGTAAGACCAAAAATAATTCACAATCAACCCCACAACCTGCTGGTTACAAATAACCGTAAAATCCATTTCAACATCCAACCAAACACCATTTTAATTCCTCCAAATGCCAATACAAAGTCATACATAATGACTTAATGCTCTTTCAAACACAAAAAATAATAGATTTCCAAAATCAAACATTTCATGACTTACCAAGTAGAGTTCGATACGAGAGAATCGGAACACAACGCCAACTTTATTCGAAAGTTCCAAAAATAGCCGTTTTCAAACGACACGTTACGCGAGAAAAATTAATAGTCATTTTCCAAAATAATGAGGGTTCATGGGATGACATATAAAAGTCACACTCCCATAAACTGGAAAATCTCAAAACAATAGGTTACGAAACAACATATGCGATTCAAAAGCAATGGGAAAATATTCGAACTAGGAGTCGAACAATAAATCACCCAATGGGATCAAAAAACTACGACAAATCAACGATGTTTTCATCAAAAGATGAAAAGTAAAGTTGCGAAAAAGTTTCGAAGATAATCATATAACAACGATGTTTTCATCATGTATCAAAATGATTTTATCATATCGCATCAAAATGTTAAAAATTAAACTCTTCGCAAGAAGCGAATATCAAAATATATATAATCGTACACCATTCGAACGAATCCTGTATATATATATATATATAAAATATATAATATATATAAAGATATAAATTATATAAAATATATAAATATAAATATATAAATACACGATAATAATTATTACTTAACCAAGTGTCACCCCCACTTGTTACGTCACAAAATATGCAATCAAATAGACAACATAGGCACATAAAGGGAATCGGAACAGATCGTTACGCGAGATATCAGACAACGGTGAACGACTCGTAAAAATTTTCAAAAACAGTTATAGTCCAAGCATTGAAAAAGACCTAGTTCGCTATAACCAGTGCTCTAGATACCATTCTGTAACACCCCTAAAATGCAATACGCAACGAAATACAACATTTGGGGTGCTACTTCATGATACAATCACACAAGTCATAACGAACAACTATAAAAGTGATGTTTGTTAAATAAATTTCATTTATTTCGTTTGAAAAGAATCAGAGTACAAAGGTCCCAAAACTATCATTAAAAATTTATTTCACAGATCACATCACACATCATTTCTAAAATATTTCTATCATTTATTGATACAAGTTCACCGAGTCACTGTCTTTGATATCCGCGTTCCGTCCCATCCAAGCCATCTTCAATACCTAAACCTCGGATACATGCTTAAAAACGTCAACAAAACGTTGAGTGAATAATAGAGTGTACACATAACAATTTGAACGCATATTTGGTTCCACAAAACAACCATAACATTGCTTCATAAGGCAAGTTACATAAATGAGTTCCACTAAATGAAGCCCGTGTACCAAAACTATAACACATTCGTCCCCTTTGGGCAAAATAATGACAGGAAGTATGCCACTTCCCTAATACTACCACAAAATGCCCGTTACAGGGTGCTCACCAACGGATTCAAACCCCGGACAGGGTTGTCAAACCAAATAGATCTATTTAATGCATTAGCGTTTACCTACAACTAGGCAACTAACGGTCACACAGTAAAAGGCATATACTTAATAGTAATGGAATCATATTGAGTATCAAACATATTGCGTTCTCATTCTCATAAAACAACAAGTATCCCCCTTGCGGGTTAAAAACATTTAAAATAGTTCAAAAGCAAGGCTATGAACTCACCTTAATCGAAGACGGCGATCAAACAATCTGAATAAATTACGGAACGTATCAACAACGATCTCGACCGCGGCCTATAATTATGTCGCTCAATTATAACATACTTAAAGTGCGATCAACGATGCGTACATCGTAACGACAAAAACATATATATACTATATGTATATTCATACATGTGATGAGAAATCCACTTACGCGACTTAGATCCTAAAACCCTATATGAATTAATTACCATCATTCTTTTCATTTGTATTACACGTCCCCCCCCCCCCCCCATCTTAATTGAAAACTTTATTATTTTTCGAAACTTTCTATTTTTAGAAAGTTACTATTTTTAGAAATATATTCATTTATGAAAGTCGTTAAGTCTAAATTGTTGTACTCGTAAAAATAATAGTGTTTACTATTTTTATAAACATCCAACAAGTCTTAGTACACCCGTTTGACTTTTCAAAGTCAGCCTTTGTGACTTAATTTGACTTTGCCTTTTAATGAATATATATATTGTTAAACTGACCCGCTCAAAACGACCCCATAATATCACATTTTCACGACTCGGACTCAAAAGATATTTTATGCAAAACGACATTCTGGACAACTTTTTAGGTTTAGCCGAGACCCGAAACTGTACAAAAAATGACTAAAATGCCCCTGCAAGTGTCTGCAGGAACTTGTGACATTTTTAATAAAAGTGCAGAATTTGGCATTGGGTTTTGACCCATTATTACTCAATTTTAAAACTAGCAAGCCTCGCGATAAATTAAAACGTCATTCCGAGCAACTTTCGTGTTTCGCCGGAAGGCTGAAACGGAATCGAAAGTGCTCAAAACGGACGTTTAAAATTCTGTCAGCAACTACACAAACAATTATAGCTGTTTACAACATTTTATAAAAGTTTCATTTGATCATAAAATGCATCAAGCATTTGTTTATTCATACCTTGGAGTGATGTAAGTTTGAAATGAATATTTACTACTAAATACTTGTTTACGTTTAATTTTACGTTGAACGTTTTTATATTTTGTGATTATCAAAACGTAAAGATGTGTTCAAAACTACGAGCTACGAAACGCGCCAAAATCTATTTTTGACCTAAAATTTCATTCACGGCACATCTAAAATGGCCTATAATTCATATTTAACTCGCTCAATCGATCAATAACAAAAACTAACTAGACGACGCAATATCCAATGGATTTCATCACATGCATTAACCGAAAGTTATTTGAATCACAAAAATTAAAATAGCACTAGTATTAGGTACACTCACAATGCGTTATATAGCGACATCGGACAAAACCACAGACTCCCTTTGTCTTTGCCAAGGGTTCGAACCACACCAAAACCCAATACCTTAACTTCTCCAATTAAACCAACTCCCATAATACATTTATCTATCATTTCTACAACCACTTATCAACAGAAATGGCTTGAAACAAACCCGAACTCTAACTCCAAAAATACTCATTGCATGTCACTTTTTATTAATGGGATTTATAGGTAATAACGAGGGAATTAATATTTTAAAGTCGGATCGTAATGCATGTGGATATTCCGGCGACGGTGGCGGTTTTATGATGGTGGTGGTGCGTCTGGTTGGAGAGGACCAATGGAAAAGAAAAGCAAAAATTTTACTAAAAGTGTAGGAGGGTATGTTAGCTCCTTTATATAGGGGTACACTTTGAAACTTTGACACAAATGGTCCTTCCTTCCCTTTAATCCGTACAAAACTAGTACAAAAGGTGTTTGTTTAGTTCGGTTTACATAGCCGACCAAGGCTCAGGATAAAGTTTTCGTAACTATTTTTATTGCGTCCCACTAATCTTTATTTTAAAACATTTAATAAAATGGGTACACATTAAAACGCGAGTCCAGCTCAAGACAAGGAACAAAATGAAGAAGTCAGTCAAAAATATATTTTTTGCAAAATAATATAAGTCGGGGCGCGTCCTAATATTTTTGATGCCCAAAACGCTTAACGGTCGCGTTGTCGAATGTTGACTTGTAAATCAACTAAAAATAAAAAATTTGAAATTTCTCCAAATCATTCGTAATAAAATACGAAAATAATTATTCTCAACCAATAAAATATTAAATGTCAACGTTCATTCACATGACGCATAAAATAATAATTATGACGTCGAATTTGAGATCGTCATACACGTCGTAAAACTCGGGTTGTTATAGAAGTTCCATCGTGAATTTATGCACCACACTATTTAGCCGACTGTGTAGCTCCAGCTGGTAGTAGATAGGTCCTGAGGACTATAAGCGCATGGGGATTCTATTGTTTTGTTGAATTGGGTTGGGATACCCTGGTATGATATGTTGATGTGTTGTTGATTTAAATATTGTTATATGCATTCTGCTTTCATATTGCACAATTGTCCACTACTTAAAATTCATGCACAGCAACTGGGTTTGCTTCTAAACCTACGAGCTCACCAATGTAATGTTGACCTTTTTGAGTATCATTTTCAGGTGAAGTGAATGCTCGTTAAGCTCAAGATAGAATGCCTTAGTGACCTAAGCTACCCCTTGTGGGATCATTGTTGAAGGATTGCATTTAAGACTTTTTTTATGGATGTTCTTAGATTATTCTAGACTTGTTTTGCCTCTATGTTGGGAGTTGGATTGTAATAAATTTGAAACTATGTGATGTGTTCATCGACTATTTTGACACAAGTTTTCATACTTGTCGTCGGAGGATGTTGTGACACTTATGATATGCATCTTTAGATTTCTCTATATTGTATCATGTGTTATGACGATTCATTCTCTGTTACGCCTCGTGATTCCGCCATTGTCGGGGTGTGACAATTTTCGAGCTCGATTAGACGATGGTCAGATGTATTCGGGACATCTTGAGGCAAAGAGATTGCCTTGACCGGTTTAGTGAAGTCCCTCGGGTCATTCCAACTTTCGTTGTCATAGAGGGCTAATAGTGCCCAGGATTCTTCGGTGTTTCTGTCATGAAGCTTACCACCAGATGAATGATCGATGGTTCGTCTTGTGGCGGGATTGACATGGTCATAAAAGATTTAGACTTGGAACCAAAGATCGATACCATGATGAGGGACTTTTTAGAGTAAGTCCTTGAAACGAGTTCATGCTTCAGAAAGAGATTCACCTTGATGTTAATGGAACATCAGGATGTCATTTCAGAGTTTTCCAGTCCTTCCTGTGGAAATAATTGAGCAAGGAAACGAGTAGTAAGATCCTCCCAGGTGGAGATGGATCCTGCAGTAAGATGTTCAAGACAATTGCTAGCTTGATCGTGAAGGGAAAATTAAAATAAACGCAGGCGCGTCCTTTTTCTATTTGCAACATCAAGGTCAAGTAAGTCTACTAGTTTTAGAAAATCCTTAAGATGTTGGTTTGGATCCTCGGACCGAAGTCCGTGGAATGAGCATCCGCTTTGCACCAACCGGATGGTGTCAGATCGCAGAGGCACCACATTGTTCCCAAGGGGAGCTCAATGGTGTTTCGATAGCCTTCGTGACTGGGTCTGGTGTAGTCTCCAAGAGTACGGATAGGATTTTCATCTCCCATGGAGGTCAACGAAAAGATTAACGAAACAAAGGGAACAAAGAAAAAGATAGACTAAAAGAAAGCTATTAACAGAAAAATAAAAATCTCACTTGATAGGAATCAAGCGAGTAGACCTAAGCTAGATAAAGTTCGAAACCTAACTATTTCCCACGCAGCGGCACCAAAAATTTGATGTGGGGTTGTAGTAGGACTTCACAAGAAGTTTTACAACATCCTAGACAGTGTACCTAACCGTTGTAGTGTAGTATTGGTAAGACTCGGGGGTTGTTATTGATCTCTAGGGGAATAGGTTGGGAAGGCTTGAACATAATATGATAGATTTCTAAGGGTTAAGAGAAGATTATTTTTGTATTTTCATATTTTAAGAAAGCAGGTAAAAATCATGGTTTGAGAGGTTGGTTTGGTTTTAGCTAATTAACTAATAATAAATCTAAAATACTTTGGTAATAACTATATGATAAACAAACGTATTTACTTAATCATGTACTACTTCTTAGTTTGCTTCTCCTAATCCTCTTGCTTTGTCACTCTTGTGATGATCTGTGTAAGTATTTCCTAAGTCATGAACGAATTACACAGACCCGCGGTCTACGTAATATTCCGTTAAGGCAACGCACAAGTAAGGTATTATCAAGACTATACAAAGCCCCTAAGAGTATATTACATGCATTTAAAACACTTAAGAGGGATCAACCATATTAGGGGTAAGGTAGTATGAAGACTGTTACCGATGGTATCCTTTCTACACACTCGCGTTTCCTTAGACGTCTATGCCAATTTAATATCTTATTGCTAGATTTCTAAAGCCTAACACGCACATCCATCACAAGAAGCAACATTAAAAGGATCTGCAAACTAAGTTTCATGCAATCATAAGTAAATACTAAAGGAACTAGCCTAGCATGTTAAAAGGAAGTGAAGAAGAAGAATCAATCAAACAACACATAGACATATTGAATGATAAAAGATAGGAGATCTCACTTGATTAAAACATTTAGTTAAGGATGTTACAAGAGGGTTTTGACACCTTAAAAACGGCCTAAATAGCAGGTAAAATGTCTTCTAAAAGTAGGGTTCGGTTCCCAAAAGTTACACACTAAAAACCCTAAAACGAGTTTGTATATATAGGAAAATAAGTCGCGAAGGCGTCGCAGGTTTTCTGACACCGTCGCCTCACCGAATCCTCCGGGGCTTCTTTTGAGGCGGTTACGTTCTGACGCCGTCTCTTATATGATTTGACGCCGTCGCAAGCAATCGCGACTCTGTATCCAGACACTGTATGCGTATTTCTTCAAGATATTTGGTGTAGAGTTGTAGTCATGTCCGTTTCTTCACCAAATGAGCCCAAGTCACGTGTATTTCCTCCAAAAGCCATCCAAGTGCTGAAAACACAAAAAAGAATAATTAAGTACATAATTTGAGCATATTTGCATGATTTATGGGGTTAAATGACCCCAAAAAGTGTATAAAATGACACCTCATCAATACCTAGTAGGTTTCCTAGTCAAGTTCCAAACTTTCACGGCTTTAATCGAAACTGCTCATATTCATCATAGCCTCATTAAGGTAGCATGCAATTAGTCGTCAAGGTAATACGCCATTGCTAGGACATCTCATGTAAACATCGGTGAGCCAACACAATGCAGCAAACAACATATACAAAATCTACAACAACTAAATGTAAATAACCAGAAATAACATAAAGCGGGAATACCTTAGACGAACAATCGGCCCATAATTCTTGGCGAAACAATGCTCATTTAAAGTTAAATTTAAAAGGCTCATAATTACGTTCGTCACAACATGCCTTTTTAGCCATATGAAAGAGGGACATATCATAGATGCATCATCTCTTTCGTTATTGACATCACTTCCAAGTCCATAACAGTGATTTATAAGAGTTAAAACAGTATCTTAGCCACGACCATTACTTCTCGAGAGCATATTAGCAAAATAGTTGGGCCATACGTGTGAGTAAAAAAATCAATACATAGTAACTTTAGAAACCATACCTGTCTCTACAACCATCATACAAAACTGGCCATCATCATCCTCTTCATTAACAGTAAAAATTCACAGAGAATCAATAACATCTGATGTTACGATAAGGGTTTTGCCACTATCATGCGTCCTCGATTATTAGGCAGTTTTTCTGCTTACCAGCCATGGGCGATAGTGCCATAACTCCTATTGTAGTTTAAGGATCGTTCCTGTTTTAAAGCAGTGACATGTCGATGCACTATCTCGGTCATCATTCTCATATTTTCGAGAACTGCTAAAAATTAGATTCGTAAAACACTTACCGGTTTACTTCTAACCCGGTCCAGTGATAACAATGAACCAAATGCAGAGAGATTAAATTCACAGTAAATATGAGGCTTAAAGTAATGCCTAAGAATTGAAAAAAGTAACCATCTTTGATGACCGCAAACCTAATTATTTGCTTAGCCAAGACACAAACGCTCGCAACTTGAGTCAATCTTACCTGTATTCATCATAGCATAGTCTATATACTAAATGCATACATTTCCTAAAATAAAGCGGAATGGTTTAGCAAAATAGTCGGACCATAATGCTTACCCCATGTGAATACTTGACAGTAAATATTGGGCAAGGGTTTTGAAGAATAGGTTAGCTGAGATTAAAGCTAAAACTCATGAAAAAAATATAAATCTGCCATGGCTGCAGACCTAACATGATGCCAAGCCAAGTTATAGACGGTCATGACTTCAACCACATCTATTCATATTGGTGATAACCTCTTATAGTCGACAGATGCAGTGTTGCTAGTCAAAGGCACACCAATGAGACCCTTCTTTAATAAATCAGCAATATCTGACTTTACAATAAGGATTTTATTACCATCACGTATGCCTAAATGAGTAGGGTAAAAATCCAATACAGTAAGTAATCAAGCTTATATTTTTAAACAAGATAGGGTGAAAAAGATATGAAATCCACCATGGCTGTAAAGAAACGTAGTTGCATAGTAATGCCATCCGGTTCTTGCCCTGCCAAGTTATGGATCGAACATGATAACCTGCCTCATTTAACTTAGAAAATAGCAACCAATCATCATCACCTAGTACTGTATTACATATCCATGAAACAACCAAAGACTTTATTAAAAACTAACATAAAGCAGAGACCAACTCAACATAGGTAGTTCCTTAGTCCACTATCATATATGTGTGATGCAAGTTAGAGCGTGTTATCGCCCTCTACAGTAATTCAAAATGCGTTGCCCTCCCATTATGTGGAGAGAAAATGTGAGTCGCCTAAACCAAATAAAGGAACAACACAATGCAAAACTTAGAACGCAAACATGTATTGTTGACTCTATCACAAATCAGTTATTGCCGCACTGGGTTAGGAGCCAGCCAGCGGGTATTTAATAGATCATGTTTTCCATGAATAGGGAAGAGATGTGAATGACAACTGAGGAAACCATCCAATGCATAACTTCGATGAATTAAGGCACATTTGTTTTGGTAGCTGAAATTCTAAAACTCCGCCATGGCTATGAAGAAACATAGTTGCATAGTAATGCCATATGGTCCTTGCCATGTTAAGTTACAGATAGAATCCAAGATCCCAACAACCACAACAACTAAATAAGCAAAATCATATAAATTCATTCAAGTTATAACAGCAACATACCAATCAACCAAATTTACCTAACCAAAATACAATTTCCTGATAAATAAGCCAAGGCAAGCAACCACAACAAACCCTAACAATCAAACAACCCTTAACATCGCAAGAACCACAATATATTTCTTGATAAATAAGCCAAGGCAAGCAACCATAATAAACCCCAAAAATCAAACAACCTTAACCATGGCAAGAACCATAACAGCAGAATACAATCCCTTGATAAATAATGCAAACTAAACAACCCAAATAAACACTCTGATGGATTGGGCAAGGCAGGTATGGACCATGCCTAATAATTATGGCCCCAATAACTCCAAAAATCAAACAACCCTTAACATTGCAAGAACCACAATAGCAGAATACAAGCTCCTGATAAATACTGCAAACCAAACAACCCAAATAAACCCATCGATGGATCAGGAAAGGCGGATATGGACCAGGCCCAATAACTATGGCCTAATTGCTTGCGAATGTGTTCCCGCTTTATGTTTTGATGGCCCAAATTTTAAAACTTCACCATGGCTGCGAAGAAACACAGTTGCATACTAATGCCATCCGGTCCTTGCCTTGCCAAGTTACAGATAGAATCAAGGAGCCCAAAAACTACAACAGTTGAATAAGCGGAATCATACAAATGCATTCAAGTGATTACAGCAGCACAACAATTAAGCAAATGCACCAAATCAAAATATAATTTCCTAAAAAAGTAAGCCAAGGCAAGCAACCCTAATAAACCCCAACAATCAAACAACCCTAACACTGTAAAAACCACAACAACAGAATAAGCAGAAATCAATGCGAAAATAGTGACTTCACCATATAAATGCATTCAACCATATCAGCAAGACAAAAACCAGAGAAATATACCAAAGTAAAACATGATATCACAACAGCAGTAGAGCAATCAAACAAATTCACCTGACCAAAATACAATCTCTTGATAAATAAGCCAAAGCAAACAACCCAAATAAATACTAACAATGAATTCGACTAACCCTAACATTATCAACAGATCCAACCCCAAAACTAAGAAACATAAAAATAAAGCTTATATTTTTCTAACACATTATCGATGTTCTCCAACGATCAATTATGTGTTCAAAAAATCAGTCAACTTGAAAATATGTTGAATCTCATGAAGATAGTTTACACCCCCATAGTGCTAAACTACGTCATTATGACTGATAATTTAAACACATAGGTGGTCGTTAGATAAGGATAACATCCTCACAGCTTATGCATTTGAAAACCCTAGCACATTACCAATCAAAACCATAAACCACCTGCCTATCTATTCTTAACCCGTTCAAAGACTTAAGATAAAAAAACATGATAGAAGCACATCTAGCTTTTTAAAAAGAATTTTAAATAATCAGCACAGCGTTAAGGAAAAGATATCCAATGTAGTAATTATCTGGGCTCGGATTCTTTAACAAAATAGGTTCAAAAAGAACTGAAATCTTCCATGGCTGCGAAGAACCATCTGGTCCTCGCCTCGCCAAGTTACGAATAGAATCCAAGATGATCCACTTCATTTGATTCAGAAAACAAGAGGTAATCATTATAGCCCACTACTAACAGAGACCATGCAAGTAAGAAAGAAATTCATTCTCACTTAACATCCGCCCATCGTGTTTGCAAACTCAGTGAGATGCCCCGCCAAGGCACGGATAAGAAACCAAAGTGTGGAAATTAGAAGGAGGGTTGAATAGTTTTTACTGTTTTAAAATTAAAATTTTGATTATCGACTTATGTGAACTCAAGAGATATACACAAGTGTATATGATAGCGATGCAATAAGTAAGTAACTAATCTACTAAATATAAACAAGTAAAGATAAGAAAGATCAAACCGATAACACAATGATTTATAGTGGTTTGGCTACGAAGCTCCTCTTCGCCCTACTCTACTCCACAAGTACCCAACTTGAGAGTTATCTTCACTATATCAACAAGCTCACTTTAGGCGGAGAAAACCGTACATGTCACTTACACTTTTTCTGGTACCAAGCTAAAAACCGAGTTCTACTTCGAGATAGAACCAATCTAACACACTATGTATTTTGTGGCCTAAATACTAACCTATCCATACACATATGATACATACAACACATAACACAAGAGATAAAAGATAAATGATTATCACAACCGTGATGTCATAATTAAACTAATAACACTTGAAGCATCCGTCTTCGTTAGTGTCTCACTAAAGAGTGGAATGAGTTGATCACTTATAATGGATTATGAAACAAGTATAATGATCAAAGAATATGAAAATAAAAAAGATAGATAGAAAAGTATTTGTGAAGAGTTATCTAAAATGAAGACTTAAGGTTGCTATTTATAGGCAACATTTAAAATTCAAAATCTGTCCTAACCAACTGTCGCACGGATCCACGGATCCACCATAGCCTGGATCCGTCCTTTGGTTTTGCTAGATCCGTAGGGTGCAGCTGGGACAACTTTTGTCTTTTTATGATTAACCCCAAATCTTAACAAAATATTATTTTGTACTTATAAATCTAGTTTAATAGATTCTTCTAGAAGTAAAATATTTCTTATCACTAATAAAGAAAGATCTTCTAGATTTAAGAAGATTTGGAAAGATTTAGAAAGATTGTTTCCACTTATGGTTAATTCTATTTTGTCTTACATGATTAACATAACTAGCTTCTAATTAATCATATGTTTATTTAAATCATATGATTAGCAAAGGTTTATGCAAATGATAATATTTTTCTTTGATCATTAACTATGTTTAATAATGCCATATTCATACCTTAAGTGATTTGTCGTCGTCAAGTAAACTTACGACTAAATAACTTGTTTATGTAGACTTTTACGTAGTATGACCTTATATTTATTATTATCAAAACATAAAGATCATTAAATATAAATATTGTTTTTACACGAATATTTGTATTAACAATATATTCATCCATATATGCTATTTATCACTAACATCAAATTTCAGGTATAGTTGACGGCGTTACATCCTTATTCCACATGAGTCAGGTTCACTACCACATACTCATGATCAACCGTTAAAGATAATACATGGTGAAAGCTCAAGTACATGTGTCAAAGTCTTCTAAAAGCTCTGATACACAAGAACCTCCTCAAAGAACATCAATGATAATATTGCAAGTAGATCAAGTAAAAGATCAATGTTGACGGAGATTGTAAGCAAGCTTTCAAGATAATGAGCATGTTGGTAGAGTCACAAGATCACAAGATGGCATAATATTCTAGGATAAAGATTTAAAGATCTTAAAATTCAAGAACAAAGTCAAGGCTAAAGACCAAGATAAAGATATCAAGTCAAAGATCAAGATCCAAGATCGCAATCATGGAAAAGGAACTTCAAAAGAATTCCCAAGAACACAAGGCTCTAAGATCCAAGACGTAATAAGAAGTAAAGCCATAAGTGTAATGACCACCCCTTAGGGGGAGATTGTTAGCCTCGTTTTTAGTAAAGTGATGGTTATTATTTATTCTCGATCCTTGTATAGGAAACCATTAGTTTACGGGAATTGTTTAAGCTAATTGGTCCTAAGTTACGGGTTTTAAACCCACTAGTTGCTATGTTTCGGCCCAAGTCGGCCCATAGAAAGCCTATGAAGGCCCGAACCCTCTTAAGGTATAAATTCCCGTCCAAGCTTGTAGAAGGGTTGTTTGTTCCACATTTCTCCTTAGTGCAATAACCATTTTTCTTCATTTTATTTCATTTTGTTTCTCTCTAAAACCCCTCTTTCTCTCTCTCTATAGATCTATTATTTCCGTTTGATGATGGTAAATTAATATAAGCCAACACTTAATGACGATGTTAATTACAAATTGAATCGTAAAAACGTTTATTTATATTTTACGATCTATCCGTGTTTTGTCGATAACAAAACATAAAATCATCGGAAGTAGAAAATAAAGTTTACTATTAAACCAATAGTTTTTTAACTCAACTATCATCTCATTCCAATTATCTTACACATCATATGATTTACACATTCACTTTGTTATATTTACTAACATTAATACATTTTTAGAATAAAATGTACAATTTGTGACTAAAATATATATTAACAAAGTATACCTTAAATGGTATTTTTTTTCAATAAAAAGAAAAGGGTTTAATACATCATGCATGACTTCACAACAAATCTAGAAAAGATTTTTTGCAATCTAAATTCGGAATTTCTTGTCAGATAGCCGGTTCCCTCCAGTTGCACTGGCTGGTTCCATTGTGGTAATGGAACCGCTAAGAACCAGGCTACAGTATTAGCCGGTTCTATTAGTTTTCATTGACCGATTTCGTCTTGGCAATGGAACCGGCGAAACCGCGCTATTTTAAATTTCAAGCCTATAATTACCAAGTCATTTCTCTTGTTTTAGGCATCTATTAACATAGTTTCTTACTCTCATATTCAGCTAACATCTGATTCTTTGATCATGGACTCTTTTCATTTTAGTGTTTTGGTAATTTCTTAATAGGAGAAGTTTTTCTGACTTTTGCATACGAGATCAAGCATCAAGTTCTACTTGTAGCAAGTATCTCTCATCACATGAAGATCTAACTACTGATCTCAAACTATCATTCATCTTCATTGTCAATCAAGATGTATGTCATATAGTGTTAAGAGCATTTGGATAAGTTTGGGAAAATATATTGCATTAGATAATATATTTGAGGATGGATCTACCTTCATTAGATCTTGGTGTATTTCCTGGCACCTAGTAGAGGGTAAGCATTATTGGGTTTTGTTCCTCTATGTTGGGACACGGAATTTTGCTTAGTACTGTATAAAGGGTAAGCAAGTTATAGGATTGGTTAATCCATATAAGGAAGAACTTGGTGTTTTAGCTAGTAACCGGATAAAGGGTAAGCGATGTGTAATGCTTCTCAAGCAACTTGAAGGAGTTTTGGTGTCTAGTGAATTCGAACTCTCGAGTAGGTGACTCGGGGAGTAGAGTAGGGAAAGGTAGGAGACCTTGTAGCCGAACCACTATAAATACTTGTGTGCTATATCCTTTACGTTCATATTGCTAGCGTCATTGCCAAATAATATATGAATATAGATCTACAAACCAACTAAAACAACTAAATCAAAATCTTGATTGGTAAAACTATTCACCCCCCTTCTAGTTTTCCATAATTGGTATCAATAGTAGGTTACCAAAGTTTTTTAAAATATACTATATTTTAAAATCTTTAAAAACCGATCAAATGAATTTAGAAAACTACAAACACTATTTTTCTATATCTATTTGTGCTATCTATTTTGTTCCTTAAAAGGTTGATTGGAGGATCATCATATTTGATCACGAATAATTTCGACGCTATCTCCAAATCATCACATCTCGAAAAGGTACATTATAGCCTCATCTCTTTATATTTTGTGACTAACTATTTTTGGATATAAAAATGTTTAGTTGCTATTCAAAAATTACTGGACTGGGCCGGAATCCGGTCTTGGCCCAATAAGTCGGTTCCACCGGTTCCATGGAAGGATGGAACTGGCCAGGAATAGCCAATGGAACCGCGGCATCTGATAAAATGGTTTCATTTTTTACTTGGACTCTAAATAGCATATCGGATTAATCCATCTATAAATAAAAGAAGTAAACAATTTTTTTACAAACCATCATTGGGTCATGATTGTTTCTCGCGGACTCAAGACGCTAAAAGATACATAATTCCTTATATTCTCTAAATCTAGTTGCATTATATCTTGTCTTTGAATTAATTGTAATATGCTATGTGCTTTATGATATTTCCCTAAATGTGATTTTAATGTTCTGGTCTAGCACACCTCGACAACTTCTTCCTTAGAAATTCTTCAAATAATTTGCTTCTCATCCGAGTTATGCTATCAAACACGATATTGCGGGTATTAAACCTACTCATTCAAAAGTCAACCTTTCTCACATTCTCCTATAAAACCAACGACATACCTTTTTTTATATAAACTCCTCTCCTCTACTACCACTCTCATCCATTTCAAAAATCAAAACCACTTCATTTTCGCTCTCACTCAAGGATTCACTGATCAACACCATTCATGGAAACTCTTTTAGATGTTCTATGCCCCGTCATGATCGTCATTATCATCTCGCTACTCGTGCTCCTCTATCCAATCTTCAAATTCCCACATGGAGACGTATTCTTCATTTAAGCCGCTTATATTACAATGTATTTCTCATACTTTGTATCGCATTATGCATTGATATAAAATATATGTAATGCATTTTATTTGTCTCCTTGTTAAAGACTTGTCGAGCTCTTTATATTATTTCGTTTCATCATACCCCGCGTCACGTGAAGTAAAACAAAAAAGATTATAAACTTTTGTCATTTCAAAAACTAATAATAAAAGTATATTACATAAAGGTAAAGAAATTTTTATAAAATATATTTCACTTTTAACCCTCACCGGTTCCATCGACTAGCAAAGCCGGTTCCATTTGACCAACAGAACGGTAGAATCGGGGTCTGACAGTAAAGGAATACTCGTCTCCTTTTTATCATCACACTGTTTCAAAATTAAAAACCACCATTGACGAACTGCATCATCCTTAGTCATTTTCATGGAAAAATCAACATTCAAAACGTACGTTCTATCACATTGTAAGTGTTCTTCTTAATTAATCCTGTCAAATTAAACCTAGGTTTACTTTCCTTTTGTTTTTAGGGCTTCTAATGTTGAAATCAAATTCATTGACGAATTTAATATAATTAAACATATAGGATAACATTAGTTAGGAATTGCATCTTGTTTTTCGTTAGAAAAATGACTCATGCATATAAACTCGATGAGGAAAATTCTTTAAAAAAATTATTTAAAAAAGGGTAATTCGATCAACATGTGTTGACATTGTTAATAACCCGTAAAAACTGGATGAAAAGTGATTTTCAAAAAAAGGAGGAAATATGTAATCACAATATGATTTAAGTCAAGTCTCGATGGTTCGATTTAGGACGTTCATAACCGAACGATAAAATTATTTGTCAAAAATATTTTCCTTTGAATTTACTTTCCCCGAGATTTTTAGGATCATCAATGCCGTGAACCCAAGGCCTTAACGAACAAGAAAGAGAAATCTACAAAATTCTTGAACACCCGATTCTTCCATGAAGGTCGCGTTATTGACCTCTCCTATCTAGAAGACCAACCCAAACTTTGCCAAACTTTTGCGGCTATCCAATTTGATTCACTACAAGAATTCAGTCGAATACCTACAACAATTACCCATACTCATCATTTGGAGGGAATTTACCCACCTAATACCCACATGTTACCCACGATTAGTGACTTTCATAGTCGATTTTATTTTCCCTCGAACTTCCCACGGATTTACCCATACAAATAGCCACATAAATATATTTGGTGTGCAATATGTGGGTAAATAATTTGGTGCCAAATCATTCCCCACGGATTACCCACGACGTGAGCTATTGTGGCTATATTTGTGGGTAATTTAGTGGGTAATATTATCTACTCACGAAATACAAATATAATTTTTATTGGTGGGTGAGTTAATATGGGTATTTTGAGGGTGAATATATATACACAGGACTTATACCCCATCTTATTGTTTGTGTGGTATTTCAATGAGTAATTGCCTATGAACAAGTTTGTGGTTACAAATAGGGTGTCATAAAGTCGTCCCCACCCTGCCCTAAATAAGACTATCACGGGTTGGGTTACTTGGGTTCTATATCTTAATAACGAGTAATCGGGTTAACCAACTACCCCAAATACCAATAAAGTTTTATCATATCGATCCATTGTATATAAAACGTAATCAAATGCTAAATTTTGATGTCAAAATGTTAAGCGACACACATAACAAGTATAGTACAGGTAACTCTAATTGCAACCTTTATAAACCTAGAAACAAGAAAACATTTTAGAAAGATCGAATGCATGAATATTTTCTTGGTTTGTCATGTCCAGTAACATGTATTTTAATGAAGACATTCAAAGAAATTGACCTGCATACAGTTCATATACTTGCTTCTTGTTTTTAGAAAGAGAACATTTGTTAAGGAACCACAACAAAACAAGAGACAAAAAATAAACAACAATAAACGAATTATACAATAAGATTGTTTTATTGCTTGCACTTCTGAGTGTCAACCCGACTAACCCGAGTTTGATATAGGGTCGGGTTCGGGTATAATATATGTGTCTTACTCGGGTTCTGGTCAACCCGAGTGACCCGAGTTTGAATTTTTTTCTTTCTACAACTGTCCTAATCGTTTTTCATTAAATTTATATTATGCTACAACTATCATGATCATTTTTTATTAAATGACAACCTACAAACACATGATCGTCTATCTCAAATTTTAACTAACAGAAAGCACAAAGATAAATTTCTGGGCTGATGAACTTATACCATTACAAACTCAGCCAAGAACTTATAACATGAAAAATAAAAGCGATGAACTTATAAGGTTTTTGTATTCACCGTTATAAAGTATCGGTAGCCATTCACATTTGAAAAACTTGGTACCAAACACCCCTGCTGCAGCAACCAAACGGCCCTTGTTGCAGCAATAAGTCAGGAACCAAACACCCCTATTGATAGTAAGCACACATGAACTTATAACACGAAAACATCAAACCATTAAGGATGCTAAAGTGCTAGTAGGCATGTAACAAAAACACTAAGGTAGTACCAAACCATTAAATCAAATAACATAAGATTCAAATCAGATTAAATAATGATCCAGAATAAATCCATTATCTAATATTTCTTCAACAAAAACAAAGTCAAAAATAAAAGATAACATTAACTAAAAGAAGTTAAAAGGCCTTCAAATGTTAGATGTGATGTACCACTGGTTTGTTACCTTAACGATTGAAAGGAAATCGATTCTACGATTTTAAGCTTATCAAATCCTGTAACCTCTGTTCCTTACCCCTTTCTTGAAGTGTGTGAGTTAAAAAACTACAACATGAGTTGGAGAGATGTGAAGTTCATTTTCCAACAAATATGTAAGTATATTATCTAATAAGTATACAAAATAGCTTATTTGACTTGAACATAACAAATCTATGGAATGTAAATAAGAAAATTGTAATGACTTAGCCATCTTACGAGTCTCCTCTTAAGTAGAGAAACATCAATTGAGCCTCTACAATTTTGACTTTGTGTTGCAGACTCGATCAATCATGTCTTCCTAATAGCTTGATTCGATCCATTCCAGGTTATAAATCTCAAGAATAGAAAAATCAGAACCATCAAATTCAACCCCAACTAGTTTTGCCATCTTAATTGACTCATCTCTTGCCTTTAAAATGAGACATGGATAAAGCTTTCACATACTATCCTCCCACACCTCACGGACCAACACATCAACTATAACTTCCCATTGGAAAAAATTCTATGCATACAACAACTATAAAGTTTATATATCATTTTAAACTATGTTTGATTTATTTACTAAGAAGCAAATGTGTGTACACACCTTAAAAAAAGCATCCATAGTTCATCGCGCGCAAACCTGTTAACCTCATTCCAAATGGCAACAAGAACTATTAACATGTTCTTGAGATACAAGTTACCTAAAACATAAGAACTAATAGTTGTTGCAGTAAACCTAAAAATGGGTAACATTGCAATATATTGAACCCAAATAACTTGTGCAGGATCTAAATATATGTTATATAGATATGCCTACCCTCCACCATCCAAATTGATCATTGTCCTCTTTGATGGGTCACGTGGGACTTGAATGATAAAATTTGAACATCTTCTACCGTGGGATGTTTCTGCATTTGACTCATCAAAATGTCCACCTCTACCTCGATGTCCAATGCTTATACATGATATAACAGTTGTAACAAAAGCAAATTTTAAACCAACTGTAAATGGATACTTTATATGATAAGTGAGAAGCATAGGATCTGTACAGTCATGTTGTAGTATCTGCTAGTAAACATTGATCCATTATAAACTCATAAGACATACAGACTAACAATTACTTCTTTCTTCTTAAAATTTTAATTGCATTACCATAAGAATTCTCCACTACAAAAGAATTCTCATAAATCACATTCCATAAGAGAGATAAAATGAAAATTGAATACCCATCTACAACTAACACTTAAAAAACACAAAACATCCATGTACATTGTTTTACATATGTAGGCATGTAGTCAAAAGAAACAATGTAGACATTGTACCTCAATTAGGGTTGCAACTTGCAAGATGATGCTTCCTGTCAATTTAACTTTGTTAGCAAATAAAAATGACATGGTTGAGGTTTTATCAAACCCACTTGGTAACTGTTGCCTCCAATTCTTATTTTGGCGGGTTTTTTGTTTGACTGAATCAATGAAACAACTTCCTTTATATTTTCATAGGTTTTTGTGATTGCTTTGATGTCCCATGTAACTTGGTCTTATCTCTTTTTATATAACAATAAAGTTTTACTTATTTAGTAAGGTAAAGGGATATAAATCTATAATACTTATACTTAAATATAAATTTAAAAAGTAATGATAATATTAATAAACATAACAAAGAGTTAACACTTGACCAATTGAATATATCAGCTCTTTTTACCCTCCAATATGCAATGTGTCGTCTCATTCCACAACCTCCACTCCCATTAATAAACTCCTTCAGTCCCTTTTATTTTGGCTAGTCAATCATCACAAGTCTATTATGCGTCATATCAAAGCTTAAACGAGATAAAGTTGACTGGTAGGCTGTGTCTAACGCCAAACCTAGATCATTTATTGATCTTCTTGGTGACAATATGGCTTTCCAAGCCGATGAAGTGAATACACATTTAGTTGATGATGTTGATACAAATGACAGAGATGATGCTTCTTTAGGAGACGACACTCAGTAAATTTGTTAGCCCATATTCTTCTATAGCCCGCATGTCATATAGCTTGTATTATTGTAATGGGCTCAATCCCGAATCTAGAATACTCTATGTATCATTATTTATTATACCCGATCTCTCAAATAAAAAGGTCATACATGTATGCCATAATCTTACCATGGTATCAGAGCTGGTTTGATCCTCAAATATATCTGCATAAGATGATCCGCACTTCATACCACCCCATTGGTTAATAAATGGAATGTCTTGTCTAAGTTTATGTTGTTTCGTACATATGTTAATACTCAATTTAATTATGAAAGCATAATTATGGAATTCGACAACCGTGCATTACATACATTATTAGGGCAATTCCATATATACCCAAAACAAAAAAAAATTCCATATTTCCCCAATTATATTGCATTAAAAGCAATTGTACGTATGCATTAAAAACTTAACATTTGGGAAATATGAAAATTAATGTTTTTTATTTTGGGTATATATGGAATTATCCCTACATTATTTTCTTCTAAAGGTATTCAATTTCGATTTTCTAGTCCTAAAACCTCCCAACAAAATGGTAAGTCCGAAAGACTAATTCGCACCATCAACAATCTCATTCGAACCTACTTTTTCAAGCTAATTTTCCACCTACGTTTTTGGTAGAAGCCCTCAATATGGCCATTCACCTATTAAATGTTTTACCATCTACTGCCATTAACAATGAAATACCTTATACCCGCTTGTTTGGAACAAACCTACACTATACCTTTTACGTACCTTTGGGTGTTTATGTTACCCTCACCTTCTGATACGAACCGAATCGATAAAAGAGATACAAAGAAAAATAACGATAAATAAAGATAGGTGATCAACTTTCAAGAGGCCGATCTCTCTCCCAATATTGACATGAAAATACTAAACCATAATAATATTCAACATTCAAAATAATCACCATTACAATCCTAATGCCCTATTTATTATTAAAAAAATCCTAGACTTCTTGACTACGAAAACATAATAAAGGAAACTACTAAATAGTTGACTAAGAAAATATAATAAAGGTAACTAATAAATACTAATAGGAAAACTGATAAGAAGGTTCTTATCACCTTCACACCAATCATAAACTAGAACCAGGTGCCACACCTTCAATCTATTTGGGACAAGCTTCCAATCATCATGAGTATCGTTGCCTTGACTTACCAAACAAATAAAATAATTAACTTTATCAGATACCTTTGGATGGAAACATGGTTTTCCCCATATTGGCTCTATTAAACCCACCTTCGTGCCAAATTACACCTTTCTTGATGACTCTCCGGATATCATCCCTAAAACCGTTCTTGTTGTCCCTCTAAATACACCCACGACACAACTACCTACTTACTTACCAAATGATAATCCATTGGACCCTAACATCATTATTCATACGCCTGACCCATCGGCTACGACCCATCCTGAGCAAGCCCAACCCGAGCCACAATCTGCCACCAATTTAGGCTCCATGACCCAACCCTCTGCCATGATCCAAAATGACTGATGTGTCATTGTGTGGTTATATTTTTTATGAATTCAAGTTTTAAATTTATATTTTGTCCTGACTGTCACCAAAAACAACATTTTTAATAGGCAGTGTAACCTGGTCGATGGTAGATTCATGGTAAGTAAGGGGTGTCGAACACTTTAAGCTGAGGTTAAATCCATTCTATACCAATTTATTAATACTTTGGTTTACTAATCTAAGTTAATTCTAATCTAAGTCAAACCTATGCTAATCCTATGTTAGTTCTAATCCTAATTCTAACAGGTTAAAAGGGGACTTTTTTCAGTCTGAGAGACTGACCAAATATAATTGAAACGGTTGGTGGTGACCTACAATCAATTCAAGACACTTTAACCCACATAAGCAAATTAACAAAAGATAAAAGAGCGGTCAAGCCTTATAATAGAAAACTGTATTAGCCATCATTAATCCGATTAGAAGTTGGTTTGTTTATTCAGTGCAATGATTACTTATCTCGAGGTGGTATATCATTCTTAGACTTAGGCGAGACTTCTTTCTAAGACCTAGACACATTAATTCTGTCACAATTAAAGCAATCCCGTATAAAGCATCCTTATTTCCTGATTATAATCTATCTTAGGGATTAAAGCATGGTGATCTTGTTAAACCCTAGCTCATATAGACTTTACCCACTTGCTGCTTAACGCCGATTCATACACTAGTAGTCCACTAACCCAATCTTTACCAATTAATTAGAACATACTCGTTGATCCTAAGGGTTACCTACCGGTCCAACTAAGCTCACAATCTAAAGGCAAAGACAGGTTGTTAATCGTGATCCTATTGGTCTAGATTTTTAATCACTATATGTAGTACTATATGGGACATCTAGATTACTTGGTTCGTATCACTAGATCTTGTTGAATGATAGGTCGCATATTAATGCACATAAACAAGTATAACTGATAAACATTTACAAGCATTCAACGATAAATCAAGCAATCGAGATATAAACAAAACCAAACATTCAGATATTTATAATAATGGTTAATACCCGAAGGTATTAGCCTTCAAACATCATAATTAATACAAGAGTAATGGCCTAGCCAAGGTAAACTAACCGAGTTAACGAATGATACCAAAAACTGAACGATTACAAAAGTATAAGAAATTACAAGTTGTCTCCTATGGATTAGAATGTGTTGCAAGACCTATTATGCTCTTTTTCTCATCTAAAAATCGAATTTTGTGGTTTAGGTATCAAGAATATGATTTAGCACACTTAAAACTCATTTTTAAGTTTTCTATTTATTGGGTCTGGAGTCAGTTCGATACGGCTTATTAGGGGTTTCTTAGAGTAGGGACCACGTTTGATATCTTCTAGAATATTCATATACTATATCTCCAATACGGTGTATTAGTCTTCTCTGGATACGGCGTATTGATCATGTTTCCTTCGTGGTCTTTGGTGAGTGCAGGCACATATACGCCGTATCTTCCTTGATGGACACGGCGTATTAGTTTTCAGAACAGTAATCTTCAAAATATCTTCGTTTAAGTTCCAGAATGCGTGCCTTTTAGTCAAGTTTCACCAAGTACTCCATAATTACTGCAATTCTCAAATACAAACGATTAAGTAACAATTCTTTGCAATATTCATACAAAATGGGTCAATTACATAGGAAAATGATGTTAATACAATAGACTTTAGTTAATGTCATTAATGACCCATCCCAAACCCAACCTGTAATGAGCCATAATTCAGAATATGCTAACGAAACCCAAACCAATCCTACGTCCCAAACCCCTAACCCGAACCCTGCATCGGTTCATCCCATGGTCACACGTTTTTGTGTCGGGACTAATCATCCTACCTCTAATGTCTCGACTTTAACATGTGTCTTCGGTTTCTCCTTTACCAAAATCTTATCGTGATGCGTTTAGTGATCAAAATTGGCAAAATGCTATGCGTGATGAATATAATGCGCTTATTAAAAACAGAACTTGAGTTTTAGTACCTCGACCTACAGACACAAATATTGTTCGTTGTATGTGGATTTTTTGCCATAAGTATTTGGCCGATGACATGCTTAGTCGCTACAAGGCTCGTCTTGTGGCGAATGGTAGTACTTCACAGAGTTGCGCGATACAAAACACCTTATTCGTAGAGGTCAGGATTGATCAAAGAAACAAAGGATAAGCATTATGTTTTCTAGTGAGAGAAAGTAAAGAGAGGGTGAGATGAACTATGTGTTTATTAGAAAGAGAAAGAAAGTTACACAATGATTCAAGTAGCAGAAGGTCTATAGCTAGTCCAATTCACGTGTAAGATGCCAGCTTCAATATACGATCCCAAGATGGTATAACAATCTCCCTCCAAGATGGTGTCACGTGTGAATTGGTTATAATGTTTCCTACAAGCAAAAATAAAGCAAAATGATAAGAATGAGTCTAGCATTCCTTAAGATTACTTCAAAGACTCGTGATCTAACCTTAAATGCTCCACCTTTGTTTCTTCAGCTTGTAGACGAACACACTCTACCGGATGTACACATTTCTCCCTCCAGGATGATAACTAACTAAGGAATCATCCTACATATGTGTACATCATATGACAACTAGAACTGCTTACTTAGCTTCATAGCCCGTGATTGCATAAGCAATACTCTGTGAGAAGGAATGTCATGTACCCTTTAACAAATCTCTTGTGGCAACTCGATCTAAATCCCCTTATCTATTTTGTAGGCTAAAACTGATGACCACTGATGGAGATAACCTGATAAAATGAACCCGAGAATGAAGCAAAAAACACCAAATAACTTCAATCTCAACTAAGTAGCATCGTACAAAAACCCCGTAGTCATCTAAATTCAATACTAGCCATTATGAATGAAGGTGAATTTTGATAAGGATCATTTTTAGTGTAATATATTGTGTTTGTTGTGTTGTTGTTCGTGATTTTGATGTGATTGTTAACGGATAGCGGCTCAAAAAATATACCTTAAGCATGGCCCGCCCAAGTAATAAAAACCCGGTCACTTTTACATTACCCATCATAAAATTGTTTTACTACCCGGCTCAATCCGTTAACCCGAGATCAAAACTATGATACTCGGATTCAACTCATATACCATCAACAATTGAAACGAACAGCCCACTGTATATTCAATAAACCATGGCCAGCCCAACTTCACTAGCACAAGCCCAAAACCTTATAGCCACACTCGACCTATCTTTTCATTAAAAAAACCAACCCAATATCATATTGTACTTGGCTTAACCTCCTTTTATTAAGGCCGGTTACAAATCATGCATAGTCTATAAAACTTAGGATATAAAGTCAGTTTCCCTAATTTAACTCCATCATAACCTAACCCTAAAAATTTCTCACCCACAAAAACCAGCCACATCATTTTTCTTGCATACCTAATCACAAATAAGAAATCAGCAGCAGATCTTATAATCCCATATCCCACACACATCTCCTTTTATTTAAACATGAAACAACACTCCTCAAATCATCATATACCACCAAAACAAACGAACCATTTATAATCTTTATGCACAAGTAAACCGTGAGCCAAAGAAGAACAACGATGGCATTAAGGTCCTTTAGAGGATCTTAGGTAGGGTCGATTGTTTTGTTCTGGAGTTTTTCTTTTGAATCGAAACAAAGATTGATTATAACATATTTGTTAATAATCATTTCTTTTTTTCGTATATAAAATTGAAGAGTTATGCCTCGATAAAAGATCCAATGATGAATAAATGTTTCTGAATGATCTTTATAAGGTCTAGATATAATTCGTTGAATACGAAATTTAGAAAATGAGATCTTGATTTCATTTGGTGTTCGATCATGTGTTGTTTGAATAGAGGAGATTGCGATATATGTTATGAAGGGATAGGATTAGTTATTGTGGATGTGTGGAGAAAAATGTGACGATGGGTTTAGGTTAGATCTTGGTTAGATTTGATTGATGTGAAATATGTGACGATGAGGCTGTTGTTGTTTGATGTTGTTTGCAGATGGCAGAAGTTGGTTAATTGTTGTAGTTAAACAGAGTCTGTATTCTATCTTCTTCTACTTTTCAGTCCTTTTGATTGACCAGACTCGTATGAGTTGACCCGGGTCAACTCGGTAAATACCGAGTTGACTCGGTTTGGGTTGTGGCATGTATAAATCGGTTCCATTGAAGTTGTTAGATCGTTGCTACTAGCTTCAGTAGATCGGTTTCCACACAAAAGCAGTAGATCGGTTCCACCAGCGAGTAATCGGTTCCACCACACCAGAAGCATTAGATCAAGTTTCCAACTAGCTTCAGTAGATCGGTTTCCACACAAAAGTAGTAGATCGGTTCGCACTGAGTAGACGATAGATCGGTTTGTGCTAGCTTGTACCATCGTCCTTGTGTCCTTTCTTTTGTCTTCTTGAGAAACCAACAAAAGATGCACAACGTCCTTGTACCTAAAACTTTGGATCTATGTTTCTTTGTCTCTTGTTTCAAATCGTAAATAAGACATAAACAACCCAAAATAAGCTTTAAAATAAACTGTGAAGCCAAAGTGATGAGCTACTTCGAGGAGAACAAATAAGCCACAAAAACGAGTAATGAATAAACTTTATAACTAAGCACGAAATAAGCTTGTACAAGGACAAATTAACCCATTTACCCAGAAAGTGAAATAACCAGAACTGACTTTATGTGATTTTTGGAAAACAAGAAAGGACCAAGAAAAAAACTCATAAAAAGTATTAGAAAATAGGAAAAAACTGTTATAAAACAGTTTCTTGCAACAACACAAAAAAAGAATTCGTGGCTTTTTCAGAATAAGCCCACAAAATAAGCCAAAATAAGCAGAAAATAAGCTGAAACAGCCCACGAACACAACACACAATACAAGACACAACCTGATGCTCTTGATACCACATGTTGCGCGATACAAAAAACCTTATTTGGGGGTTCGGGATTGATCAAAGAAACAAAGGATAAGCATTATGTTTTCTAGTGAGAGCGAAAGTAAAGAGAGGGTGAGATAAACTATGTGTTTATTAGAAAGAGAAAAAAATTACTTCAACCAACCCCTCATGGAGAGTCATGAGGGGTATTTATAGCCTAACACAAAGCTATCTATACCTTGTTTACAATAATAGTCCCTGCGTGTAGCAGAAGGTCTATAGCTAGTCCAATTCACGTGTAAGACGCCAGCTTCACTATACGATCCCAAGATGGTATAAAAACACACATTAGAGGGGGGGGTGAGGTGTTGATAAATTTTAGATCCCTTTTGTAATCGGGTACTATTCAGACTGTTTTTAGTTTGGCTGCTTCTCGACATTGGCCAATTCATCAGCTTGATGTCATGAATGCTTTCTTATATGGTGATTTATCTAAGACTGTCTATATGTATCAGCCTCCCGATTTTGGAGATTCTGTACATCCCGATTATGTGTGTTTATTGCAGCGGTCTCTATATGGGCTCAAGCAAGCCCCATAGAGCTTGGTTTTAGCGGTTTGCATCTTACATTACGTGTGTTGGCTTTCATCATAGTCGTTGTGACTCATTAATGAATTTGAAAATTTATGTTAAGATTTGTCCTTTTAACTAGTTAAGTTCTAGAGTAAGTCACAAATAGCTCTTTACATTTACACCCATACTTGTATCGATTATAACTATGCCTACGTCTTTACGAAACTCAAAGTTAAGTTATTCGAGACACAACGTTTTGGATTTGGTTATGCTGTAAAAAATGTAAAAGTAAATTAATTAGTGAGTGTATCAAAACCTAACGAGACAACCCATTTGAACAAAAAAAAGAAAATCGATATACAACTTACGTTTCTTCCTGAACCCAACAAGACCATCTCTTTGCTTAAATGTAGGGTCGGTTGTGGGTTAAACTATTCTTCTTTGAAAATCCAATAAACTTGATAATTCGATTGACACCACCTAGTTGTGATTCATAATAATAGGAACACTAATTAAGATTGAGCTACTAGACGATTACCTCGCGTATAACAACGACAATGTATAGTAGCATGGATTTGTATTGCTATTCTTTTAGAGAAAGGTGAAACGTGAAAGCTCTGCGATAAATTGTTAACTATTGAAATAAAATAATTAACTGATTTCGTTGCCTTTTATAAGTATGAATTTGTCTGTGTGTATGCTTTAAACGTATGAGTATTTTAGTAACCTCTTGAAGAAAACGGGTTTTACCTAACTTGATTCGTATGACGGTGGGTTCAAATCCCGTAGATTAGTCGGTCAAAATATCGAGAACAATCCCAAATAAAATGATATAAAAAGTATTTTAGTAAAACAAAAAGTATTAAATTTTTTGGTTTATTGAAGATCATAATAATAACTAATACTAATAATAATAGTAATAGCAACAAGTTATAAAAGTATAGGATAATTTATAATTTCAAAATACTTAATACTTTACCGTATCTTTATCTTTGAACTTCACATATTAAGCAATACAATTATCGACCATGGCAACATTGAGTGATCTTTTTTGGCGGTCTTATGTAAAAATATTTGGCGCCCTAAATATGTGGGGATCGTGGAGCAGCAAACTCCTCCACATAAGGTTTATCTGGCAGTTTATGAGATACAATTCACTTTCAGGAAGCTCTAGGAGAAGGTATCTTCATACACCATTCATTATTTTAGTTTATAATTTGTGCTAACTAGTTTAATCTAACCTATTAATTTAATGTTAGGGTGCTTGATTCATTGAGTTTAATTGCCTGATTATAGTTAATTTGGTTTATTTTTACTTTTCAATTTTTTGTAAAAAACCTAGGGTTCTTTAAATTAGCATTGATAACATGGGTACAATGAACCCACATATTTTGATTGTGTTTACCACTAATTTCATTATGAACCCACTCGTGTTGAGAAGTTGAACCTACTATTTTGATTTGTAAATCCTAGCCGAAAGACTTCGTTTCATATATTATTTTCTTTAGGCTTGTAAGATGGTGTCTTAGGGGGTGTTTGTTTCGGCTTATATAACCAATTTATGGATTATTTGGCTTTGGATTATGTTTCATACGCTCACTTTCTGTGGCTTATTTTGAAACTTTTCGGCTAAGCCAAAATGTTCTGAAATAAGCCACAAAAAAGTGAGCTTATGAAACATAAGCCCAAAATAAAATAAGCCATAAACCGGCTATATAAGTCAAAAAAACGACCCCTTAGAGTTTTTTTTAAAAGTAATTATTATGATGAACTCGAATCATAATTGGATAACAAGGGGATGTTCGGCATTACTTTTCGAAAGTGATTATCTTATTATTGCATTATCTCACATCACAGATAATGCACTTTCTGTAGCGTTTTATAAAGGAAGGGTCCCTAAAATAATGACCAACAAGGGAAACAACCAAACTAAAACTAAAAAAGAGAAAAAAAAACATCGCACATCACACAACATCAGATCATGTGAACTAAGAACAAGAAGCTCCAATATTGTCCCATGTCCCACCATCGCTTGCAATCAAAATAAAAGGAAGGATAGGCATAGTACTGCCATGTTACTGACATCCCAAATATTTGGAGACAACAATAACAGTAGCCACATGAAGACTAAAAAATTGTTAGCTTGAAGCCTTAAATATACCAGCCACATATAAAAGCCATCAATGGAACATAGATATTGAAATTGTAGATCACTTAAAGCAAAGGTTATTTGCTGATAAAGTGATCTACAGTTTCGATATCTATGTTCCATGATGGCTTTTATATGTGGCTGGTATATTTAAGGCTTCAAGCTGACAATTTTTTAGTCTTCATGTGGCTACTGTTATTGTTGTCTCCAAATATTTGGGATGTCAGTAACATGGCAGTACTATGCCTATCCTTCCTTTTATTTTGATTGCAAGCGATGGTGGGACATGGGACAATATTGGAGCTTCTTGTTCTTAGTTCACATGATCTGATGTTGTGTGATGTGCGATGTTTTTTTTCTCTTTTTTAGTTTTAGTTTGGTTGTTTCCCTTGTTGGTTCATTTATTTTAGGGACCCTTCCTTTATAAACGCTAGAAAGTGATTATCTGTGATGTGAGATAATGCAATAATAAGATAATCACTTTCGAAAAGCAATGCCGAACATCCCCTAGTTATCCAATTATGATTCGAGTTCATCATAATAATTACTTTTAAAAAAACTCTAAGGGGTCGTTTTTTTGACTTATATAGCCGGTTTATGGCTTATTTTATTGGGCTTATGTTTCATAAGCTCACTTTTTGTGGCTTATTTCAGAACATTTCGGCTTAGCCGAAAAGTTTCAAAATAAGCCACAGAAAGTGAGCGTATGAAACATAATCCAAAGCCAAATAATCCATAAATTGGTTATATAAGCCGAAACAAACACCCCCTAAGACACCATCTTACAAGCCTAAAGAAAATAATATATGAAACGAAGTCTTTCGGCTAGGATTTACAAATCAAAATAGTAGGTTCAACTTCTCAACACGAGTGGGTTCATAATGAAATTAGTGGTAAACACAATCAAAATATGTGGGTTCATTGTACCCATGTTATCAATGCTAATTTAAAGAACCCTAGGGTTTTTTACAAAAAATTGAAAAGTAAAAATAAACCAAATTAACTATAATCAGGCAATTAAACTCAATGAATCAAGCACCCTAACATTAAATTAATAGGTTAGATTAAACTAGTTAGCACAAATTATAAACTAAAATAATGAATGGTGTATGAAGATACCTTCTCCTAGAGCTTCCTGAAAGTGAATTGTATCTCATAAACTGCCAGATAAACCTTCTGTGGAAGGAGTTTGCTGCTCCACGATCCCCACATATTTAGGGCGCCAAATATTTTTACATAAGACCGCCAAAAAAGATCACTCAATGCTGCCATGGTCGATAAATGTATGCTTAATATGTGAAGTTCAACGATAAAGATACGGTATAAGTATTAAGTAATTTTGAAATTATAAATTATCCTATACTTTTATAACTTGTTGCTATTACTATTATTATTAGTATTAGTTATTATTATGATCTTCAATAAACCAAAAATTTTAATACTTTTTGTTTTACTAAAATACTTTTTATATCATTTTATTTGGGATTGTTCTCGATATTTTGACCGACTAATCTACGGGATTTGAACCCACCGTCACACGACTCAAGTTAGGTAAAACCCGTTTTCTTCAAGAGGTTACTAAAATACTCATACGTTTAAAGCATACACACAGACAAATTCATACTTATAAAAGGCAACGAAATCTGTTAATTATTTTATTTCAATAGTTAACAATTTATCGCACGAGCTTTCACCGTTCTCACTTTCTCCAAAAAGAATACGCAACATAACTTCCCCGTCTGGGTAGTTAACAACGCACTACCATGTCAAACGGACGCATTTCATTTGAGTAACTTCGGTTGTTTGGAAAAGCACCCGCTCGGGGTAACAACTTATGAATAATGTTTACTTAAAGCTTCAGTGTCATAGCTTTGTGCAATAAAATAATATTGTTTTTTTCCATAATAATTGTATTCGTTGCAATTAACACACTTTCAATAACTTGTATTCAACTATTACATTACAAACACTATGAATTTCACTCAACCGTTGTGTTGACCCTTTTAGCATGTTTATCTTAGGTAATTGAGCAAACTATGGCACCGAGTAGCGTTGGACTTGAGGACGTCCAAACCTGTTAACTTTATATTTTGAAATATATTTTAGGACTTCCGTTTGTAAAAACTCTGATGAATAATGAATGATAACTTATCTTTTAAAAACGTCTCTTTTGAGTCGTTTTCTATTATTGTGACTATGATTCATGAAGTAATACCCCAAATTAGCTTCCGCTGCTATATGTTAAATATCGAACAAGGTTAAAACCTTAACTATAACTACTTTTTCTATACAAGAAAGTCCTCCGTGCCATTGCATTTCCCGGATAGTATGTAAATGATACATAACTATTATACTATTATATAAATAACTTATGTTATTTTATACTGGGTTGTTTCATAAATATGTCTTCAAACACTCCCGACTATATCTACCCTATTATCGTCCCATCTGATTCCGATGTTAAGGATGCTTTTTCCTCTACAACTACTCCTAACTATACTCCGGCTTCACCGGACTATTCCTTAGCTTCATCGGGAAACACCTCTCCTGATCTTTCAGATGATTTATCTAAGTATCTTTTAGCCTCTCTAGCCATCTCACCTTTCCACGATGATCCTGTTAGCCTTACTTTTAGTGAAGCTGGCGTCTTACACGTGAATTGGATTAGTTTTGGACACTGCGTATCACGCATGGGTCTTTTATGTTATCTAGGAATAGTTAGCTTTTTCTTCTTGTATAAATACCCCTCATGGCTCTCCATGAGGGGGTGGATGTTCATTTTTCTATTTTTCCTTTCAATCTAATATTCCATCTTTTTGTGTTCATCCCCTCTCTTTACTTTCTCTCACTAAAACTACACAATGATTTATCTTGTTTATTTTGATCAACCAAGACCTCCCGAAAGGTGTTTTATTAAGCGTACAATTGGTATCAAGAGCTAACCGGGGGTGTTGCGTATTTGTGTTTGTTGGGTTTCGTGATATTTTTTCTTTTTTCTCGTGGACTGATTTAAAAGAAAAAATGGGCACAAATTTGTTTTTTCTTGTAACTGTGTCATAACAGTTTACTATTAAACAGTTTTATAACTGTTTCTTATTTTTTATATACCTTTGTTTGTTTTATTGTATCCATTTTCTTTGGTTCATCTCTTTTGTGGTTCGACTGTTACAAGGACGAAGAAACATCATCGAAGTGTATTTTCTGGTTGGACCGAACGAGCAACATTCAAAAAAGGACCGAACGAGTGTATGCTTGCAAGAGCCGAACGAGTGACATCTTCAAGGACCGAACTAGATTTTCCTTCAAGAACCGATCGAGTGAATTCACTTGTGAACCGAACGAGAGGATCGAACTAGTTGATCTCTCTAACTAGAGGATCGAACGAGAGGATCGAACGAGAGGATCGAACTAGAGGATCGAACTAGTTGATCGAACTAGTCGTGAGAACCGAACTAGCGAAGGACCGAACCAGAGGACCGAACTAGCGAAGGACCGAACTAGCGAAGGACCGAACTAGCGAAGGACCGAACTAGCAGAGGACCGAACTAGTCAATTTTTTGTTTTACGGTTTTTTCTTGATTTTGTAAAATCCCGCGAAAGATACGATTCTTTTCTCGGTTTTTAACAAAGAAAACTATGTTCCATGGTCATTCACCATACCATCCACAACAAATCTCCATCAAGACTCGAACCAAACAAAAATAACATATATAGATCTCAGATTGTTCAACTTTCCCTTCAATCTTTTAGATTTTTTTTAGTTGAACACAATCATCATTGATCTTTAAAAAGGCTAAGCTTTTCTTCACTTTACGAAATTAAAGAATGAATTATAACAACTTTGTTATATCCATGTCTTTGTTTCGATTGACTTAAACAAACGTCGAAACCTACCCGAGACCCTTCAAAGGATCTTGAAGCCGTGATGGTTGCATATGAACTGAATGAATCATGAGATGTGTTTATTGTTGTTATTGGTGTCATAAGGATGATCTGTGATGAGAGGTTTTAGGGTTGTATGCTCTTGGTGTCTGCTCGAATGAAGAAAGGAGATGGAGGGGGCGGTGTATTAAGAACAAGTAGGTTGTGATATGCCCTAATATTTAGGGATTGATGGTATATACTAAAATAATTGGATCGGCTGTTTCAGTGATGGGCCGAGAGTTTTGAATTGTGATTGGGCTGGGTCTTAGTTAAATGACATGGGCCAAGGCTTGTGTTATATAAAATGAGTCGTGTGTATGGGGCCTTGTCACAAAATCTTGGGCTGCGTTTCATGATTGGGCTGAACGTTGTGGTTATGGACGAATTTTGTGGGCTAAAATGATTTGGATTGCTATTGATTGATAACAATAAATGTTTGATATTGTTTGCGTTATCGGATTGAGCCGAGTATTAAACACTTTCATGTCGGGTAAATTATAAAAGACCGGGTTTATTACTTGGACGGGCCGTGCTTATATTAATCTATTGAGCCCGATATCCGTTAACAATCATGACACATCAAAAATCACGAACAACAACACAACAAACACAATACATTACACTAAAAACGATCCTTATCAAAATTCTCCTTCATTCATCATGGCTAGTATTGAATTTTAATGACTATGGAGTTATTGTCCGATGTTATTTATTTGGGATTGAAGTAAATTTTCATGAGAGTGTACTTATTTCTCTGTCTTTTCGTCAACGAAGATGACTTGTTCGAGCAATAAACGTTGTTTGTGATTGAAAGACTTGATGTATCTAGTTAATACTCGATGTAAGGAGTTACATTGTTAGTACTCAACGGTTTATAGCTATCAATTTAAAGAGTTTACATGTAGTACTCAGTGTCACACGTAGATGAGGAGTATTTTTCCAAAGGTGTTGTATTTTATTTATATAATTTTGGGTGAATATATGTTACTTAGAGATTTGCCTCTACATCGTTCTTCATCACGCGGATAGTACAAGATTAAGTCACAAGTCGAGATTTTGCTCATTCTCGGGTTCGTTTCATCGGGTTGTCTCCATCAGTGGTCATCAGTATTAGCCTACAGAATAGATAAGGGGATTTAGTTTGGGTTGATCAAGAGAGAATTGTAAAGAGAGTACCGACATCTTCTCACAGAGCATTGCTTATGCAATCACGGGCTATGAAGCTAAGTAAGCAGTTCCAGTTGGCATAAGATGTACACATGTGTAGGATGATTCCTCAGTTAGTCATCATCCTGGAGGGAGAAATGTGTACATCCGGTACTTAGTTGATTTTTTATGTTACCGTTTTGATGTTACCGTCTCGACTACATAGAAGGGAAAATTGCGTACACTCGGGACTTAATTGACTTTGGTGTAGCAATTCATTTCTGCACTTTCCTGGAGGGAGAAATGTACACATCAAGGACGCACAACAAGTTCACTTGATCGGGCTTTATAAAATATACCGGAGGTTAGTCGAGTCCCGCAAGATGAATAGTGGCTTCAACCTTTTACTATTTGGTGTCAACTGTTTTTCGACTAGTCGTAAAGGTATAAAAATGGTAACTTTGGCGCTTGCATCATCACGACTGGGATGCCTTCCTAAGTGAGACGATGTTGAAGATATCATCCCTCCCTTAAGAACAATTGTATTTAATTCCCTTATTCAGTCTAAGGGTGACTGTTTGGGAGGGAGCCTGAGAAGTACGGAGCATAATTTCATATCAAAGCGAAGTATCGGATAAGAGAACTTCAAGGATGACAAATGAGAAGCAGATTCTGATAAACTTTGACATGACCAGAAGTGCAAGAAAATGAAGCTTTCTCAAGACATGCAGCTAATTCAGAAACTTCGTGATGACTAGAAGCATATGAAGAAAGTTTTTGAAGTCATGTCAGAAGTTTTGTGCAAAAATCCAATCAAAATCGGGTTCGGTAGAGAAAACTTCTATGTCATCCTCAGCAGTATGTTCGTCTACAAGCTGAAGAAATAAAGCTGAAGTATTCAAGTAGATCGTCAAAGATAATCTCAAGGAATACTGGACTTCATTCTTATCATTTTACTTTATTTTTGCTTGTAGGATCATTGGTAATACCAAATTCACGTATGACGGCCATCATTGGAAGGAGATTGTTAGCGCTCACTTTTAGTGAAGCTGGCGTCTTACACTGAATTGGTTAAGTAATTTGACAATTCATCACGCAGGGGTCTATAAATGTAAACAATAATAGTTTATAGGAATAGTTAGCTTTTTCTTCTAGTATAAATACCCCTCATGGCTCTCCATGAGGGGGTGGATGTTCATTTTTCTTTTTTCCTTAATCTAATCTTTCATCTTTTTGTGTTCATCCCCTCTCTTTACTTTCTCTCACTAAAACTACACAATGATTTATCTTGTTTATTTTGATCAACCAAGACCTCCCGAAAGGTGTTTTATTAAGCGTACAGATCCGTATATGAAAGTTATGCAAGCATATAATGCTACTAGTAATGGATCACCTATTCCACCACAAGCTCATATTGCTCCATAAACTATTTTGCCTCTATCTCCAGTGTTACCACTATCACTAATGTTTGATCCTCAAAATTTCTTTCTTCCTGAAGAGATTTTACCACCTAAGAAACGAGCCCATTCCCGATCATCCTCCTCTATTTCTGCTCCACCTCAAGTATTTAAGATTGGAGAAAGTTCTCATAAAATGAGTTTGGAACGTCATGAGGAACAAATCGAAGATATTTTAAATCACTTAGATGAGCTCTCTCTTGACCACATTGAGGAAATGGAAGGTCATGTTAACGTTCAAGTAATCATATAACAAGCTTTTGACAAACTAAAAACCGAACTTCAAAAAGCTCGTGCTCAGATTGTTGGACTTCAGAGAAAGCAAATGACACATAACAACAAGATTATTTTTGCTCGCTTCAGGATTTCTACTCTAGAACTAATCATCAAAGATATCTAGGTTCGCCACCAATCAGATATGAAGAGTCTTTTTGGATACAATCATGAGCTCAAGAACCACAAAGGAGGACCACCAGACTACTAGACTAGATCTTTGTTATTTACAACTTTTGTTAGAATCCAACCACTAGATGTGTGGCATAAATAACGACACTTGTCAAATTTTGATTATGTAAATTATGTAGACAAGTTGTTTATGACTTAATACAATGGTGATCCCATTATACCTCGCTGTTTCATGATATCGATGTCGTGGTTGTCTATCCTATATTCTGTAGTGTGATAACTCATATCTTTATCTGGGATTACTATGATTATCTTGCCATCCGGTTTTCTTAAACCTTTATACCCAAGTATCATGGATATGATTAATAATCAAGACGTTGAGCATAAAAATTTTGGAATCTAAGACTTCCAGTTGAGTCTATCTTTACAGAGTTAGATAAATCATTATGGATCATACTAAAACCACTAAGAAATGAGCCAATCCTCGATAAATCTAATGAGTTAGATGCTTGATAGAATATCCATTCCAGAATTTTCCATTATATCCTACAATATCAAAGAATGTGTATTTCTTTATTAGAACTTGTATTGAATAAGTATATAAACACAAAATAAGAATCTATACAAATGATATAACATGACAATGACTTAATCTTATTTTGTGTAAATGTTGATAGAATGGCTCCCAAGAGGACATCAACATCGGCAGCACCAGCCATGACTCAGGCTGTCATCGGACAACTAGTTGTTGATAGTGTTGCCGCAGCTCAGAAAGTTTTCATCAGGGGACTACCTCATAGTATTAAAGGAACCGTTACTGCTTCAAAGCCTCAAACTTTAGAGGAAGCCATTACCAAAAACCAGAGGTTGATAGATCAGGTAACAAAGCACAATTATGTGCAAGGAACCAATGATCACAAATGAAATTTTGATGATAGAAGAACCTTCAACAACAACAACTACCAGAACAACCATAACAACCGCAACAATGATTACCAACAACAACAGAGTAGAAGGCAAGAAACCTTCAAGGCTTGTGCTGCCACCCCAACTAAAAACAAAGGGTATACTGGAAACCTTCCTTTGTGTAAAAGATGTACTCTACATCACACAGGACCTTGCACTGTCAGGTGTCAGACTTGCAACAAGGTGGGTCATCTGACCAGGAACTATAGAAGCAAAGGTCCAGCCACTAGAAGCAACCTGCAACCAGTGTCAGTAACTTGTCATGCCTGTAGAGAGAAAGGGCATTACAAATATCAGTGCCCAAAAGCAAACAACAATGCCCATGGAAAAGCATACTTGATGAGGAACAAGAATGCTCACCAAGATCCAAACGTAGTCACGGGTACGTTCCTTCTAAACCAACATCTAGCTAGAGTATTATTTGATTCTGGAGCTGATAAAAGCTTCGTATCCATATATCTTTCCTCTATGCTAAATATCCCACCCATTACAATAGATACCTTTTATGATATCGAAATGGCTGACGGAAACCTACTAAGCACTAATACTGTTATACAGGGTTGCACTCTGATTTTGTTAAACCAACATTTCAAAATTGATCTTATGCCGATTAAACTCGGTAGTTTCAACGTCGTTATTGGTATGGATTGGTTATCCAAGTATCATGCCAAAATTCTTTGTGACAAGAAAGTCGTCCACATTCCAATCGACGGTGAAACTTTGATCATCCGAGGTGATCGAAGTAAAACATGACTAAGCCTCATATCCTATATAAAAACCGAAAGGTATATATCTAGGAGATCCATCTTTCTTCTTATTTTTCAGAATGTGTATCGATTACCGTGAGCTGAATAAACTCACCATAAAGAATTATTACCCATTACCCAGGATCAATGATTTATTCGACCAACTTTAAGGTTCGAGTGTCTACTTGAAGATTGACTTAAGATCAGGTTATCATCAACTGAGAGTAAGGGACGAAGATATTCCCAATACTTCTTTTAGAATGAGATACGGACACTATGAATTTCAAGTAATGCCATTTGGTTTAACTAACACGCCTGCTGTGTTCATGGACCTCATGAATCATGTGTGCAAACTATACTTGGATAAATTTGTGATAGTGTTCATCGATGATATTCTCATCTACTCTCGTAACAAATAAGAACATGCAAATCACCTAAGAATAATCTTGGAATTACTCAAAAGGAGAAATTATATGCCAAGTTCTCAAAATGTGATTTCTGGATAAGTATCGTGCAGTTTCTTGGGCACGTAATTGATAGTCAAGGAATTCACATTGACCCCGCCAAGATTGAAGCAGTTAAGAATTGGGCATCTCCTACCACACCCATAGAAATACGCCAATTCTTAGGACTTGCTGGTTACTATCAGAGATTTATCAAAGATTTTTCGAAGATTGCAAAGTCTTTGACTGAATTAACACAGAAAAACAAGAAGTATATCTGGGGAGAAGACCAAGAGTCAGCTTTCCAATTGCTAAAACAGAAACTTTATGAAGCTCTAATATTAGCATTACCAGAAGGAAACGATGACTTTATCATTTACTGTGATGCATCCCATCAAGGCCTGGGAGCAGTGTTAATGCAAAGAGAAAAAGTTATTGCATATGCATCCCGACAACTCAAGCCTAATGAAGAGAACTATACCACACATGATCTCGAATTAGGAGCAATAGTGTTCGCTCTTAAAATTTGGAGACACTATTTGTATGGCCCAAAGTGTATTGTGTTCACTGATCATAAAAGTCTTTAGCATTATCTTGATCAAAAAGAGTTGAACATGAGACAACGCCGTTGGTTAGAATTGCTTGCAGATTATGATTATGAGATTCGCTACCATCCTGGAAAGGCAAATGTTGTAGCAGATGCCTTAAGCCGGAAGGAACGAATCAAACCACTCCGAGTTAGATCATTAGTCATGACTCTTCACCCAAAATTACCATCACAAATCCCCGAAGCCCAAACTGAGGCAATCAAAGAATAAAACATCAAAGCTGAGAACTTACGAGGAATTGACAAAGCATTTGAAATACGTCCTGATGGAACCCGATGTATCAAGAATCAAAGTTGGTTACCACTCTTTGTTAATCTGAAGGACTTGATCATGCATGAATCTCATAAATCAAAATATTCCATTCACACAGGTTCTGACAAGATATATCAGGATCTAAAGAAACTCTATTGGTGGCCTAACATGAAGGCAATCATCGCTGAATATGTTGGCAAATGTTTAACATGCTCTAGAGTTAAAGCTGAATGTTAGAAGCCATCCGGCTTACTGGTACAACCAGAGATTCCTATGTGGAAGTAGGAGAAAATAATGATGGATTTCATCATAAAACTACCCAAAACCTCAAAGGGACATGACACAATTCGGGTCATTGTCGATCGCCTTACCAAATCTGCACATTTCATCCCTACCTGAGAGACAGATAATATGGAAACCCTTACAAGGTTGTACATCAAATAAATAGTCTCCCGGCATGGCATACCAATATATATCATCTCGGATCGTGATAGTCATTTCACATCCAGATTCTGGGAATCATTACAAAGTGCTTTGGGTACTCAATTAGACATGAGTACGACATATTATCCTGAAACCGATAAACAAAGTGAAAGAACCATCCAAACACTCAAAGATATGCTTCGAGCCTGTGTTATAGATTTTAGAAAAAGATGGGAAAGACACTTACCATTGGTATAATTTTCCTACAATAATAGTTACCATGCCAGTATTAAGGCAACACCATTCGAGGCACTTTATGGTCGAAAGTGCAGATCACCTATCTGCTGGGCCGAAGTTGGAGATGTTCAACTTACGAGACCAGAAATAATCCATGAAACCACCAAGAAAATAGTTCAAATCCGACAACGCTTGCAAGCTGCAAGAGACCGATAGAGAAGTTATGCCAATATAAGACGAAAGCCTTTAGAATTTCAACTTGGAGATCGTGTTATGTTAAAAGTGTTACCTCGAAAAGGTATCATTCGTTTTGGAAAGCAAGGAAAGCTTAACCCTTGGTAGATTGGACCATTCGAAATCCTTGAACGGATTGGCCCAGTGGCATACAAACTAGAGTTTCCTGAAGAGCTCAGTAATGTCCACAGTACTTTCCACGTTTCTAATCTAAAGAAATGCCTATCTGATGAATCCCTTGTCATTCCAATGAAAGAACTTCAGCTTGATGATAAGCTCAACTTTATGGAAGAACTCATAGAAATCATAGATCGAGAAGTCAAACAACTAAAACAAAGTCGTATCCCTATAGTCAAAGTAAGATGGAACTCTAAGAGAGGACCAAAATTTACATGGGAATATCAAGATCAAATCCGTGTTAAGTATCCCCATCTATTCTCAAACACCACTCCTGCATCCAACTAAATCTCGGGATGAGATTTCTTTTAAGGGAGGGAGACTATAACAACCCACAATTTTCATCAATGTAATATCTACTTATTAAATTAAGTACAACCATTTTTACAGGAATATTTTTTCTTTATTCTACTCTTTATGCAACGTAACTTGCATAACCAAAGTAAATGAGCTCACGCAACCTACCAATGCTAACTATATCTACGTTTATAGCAAGTAAACGTCCTAATATGTCAAGTCTATATTCTAATATCATTTTTACCAAATACATTATCCATTTAACATACTTTTCAAAACGTTATTTCAAAACAAGCATTAAACGTTAACGTTTGTATCAAAACCCTAACTTTATGTAATGTTTAAATATAAAATAAATATACAAGCTATAAAAGCATGTGTACAAGTGTACAATGCATAATTTTTGAATATTAATTACCTCTTAAACCTTGGTACAACTCCTTAAAGCTCAAAGTATAATTCGACTATGCATAGAATTCAAATGAGCTCATTTTCCCTCCATTTCTTTAGGAATTTCGTACCACCTTTTAAGAACATGTTACAAGCTTCCAATGCATACTTTTCTCTTAAACCCTAACCTTAACTAGTCCTACACTAACCTTAAAACCTAAACCCTAATCCTAAACCCGAAAACCCTAGCAAACCCGTTACACCCTTAAACTAGTTCATAGTTTTCAGAATCTGATCCATTAATAAAACATAGGATCTGGGAAAAATCAGTAGGCTTTGGGTATTAAGTAAAAATACTAGGTTATAGCCCTATGTCTTGTGATCATTTTGCCGGTTGACTCGACCCGATTCGATGTCGGATGAATTAGTTATAGCTGAAATGGCAAAGGTGCGCAGATTCTGCACACTTGTAGTAAATGGCTGTTATCTCTATATTTTTGTATAGTGACCCCTACATATGTAGTACTAAAAGTTGTATAGGACTTAAATATCTAACCTTGCTCACTGGTTTGAGCTTAATCGGAATTACAGTTTGTAAATGACAACTATTTTACCGGGACTGATATTGGCTGTCCAAAAGCAGCCATGAACTCGCCACCCCTAAACTACTTCTAAACCTAATTCTAAGCAAGCACAAAAAAAAGCTAGCACTCACAGCAACCTCAAGCACCATAGAGTGGTATGGGTGATGGGTGGAGTGGGGGGTGGTATGATTGGTAGTCCTCACCAACCACCTTCAGCACCTTGTCATTAACCTAGCACCCTACCACCTCCATCACCACCCTTGTGCACCAAGAAAACTTCTCCTTGTCACATCCTTTGATTTTTGAACCAACACCACCTCTTATACCTTGCATAGCTACTTCCCTATCCCTCCTTAGTTACCCATGACAGCCCTTGTCCATCACACCAAGTTTACTTGGTGCCTACTTTAAGAAAACTTGGCCATTACTTCTTTCCTACCACTATATATATACGCATACATGCATACTCTTCAATTAATCTCTAAAACTCAACACACACTCAAATGACTCCGCTCTAAACAAGTTCCAAGAGCCAAGCCTAGCAAAATTTATAAGAAGATACCAAGCCCTTAGAAGCCAAGAATCAAGAAAGAGAAGCTTTAAAACTCGTTTCCTAGGTGTACGAACCCAAAACCCTAATTTTGACTCATTTTCAAGTTGTAAGTCATTCCACTTGTTCTATAAGCTCTTGCTTCATTTTAGATCTTTCTTTAGCTTTATTAGATCATATGTAAGCCCTTTTGTTCAAGCCTTGAACCATAAATCCACACGGTTTGGTTTTCCTAAACCAAACGAACCCGTTTTGGATTTTTAAGCTCACAAGCTCTTTCTATAAGCTATAAGCTAGTAAACTTCACTTATTTGAGCTTATTCTAATAAGCTATAACCTGCAAAATTGATTTCTAAATCAAAAATATCAATATTATGGTTTTTGGACTAAATCTACAAATGTTTTCATGCAAAGGGGTATATATTGTAAATTCTTGAAACTTATAACTAGAGGGGCTGAGAATGTAATTATCCTAAAGTTAAACTTTAGGGGTTGTTTTGTCATACTTGAAAGTTAAAGGTTTAAAGATTTTAAAAGTTATATTAAAAGGATTAACGTTGTAAATATATATAAACCAAGGGTATATATTGTCATTTTGCTTTCTTAAAGGTATAAAATGTAATATTTTTATAAATTATAAAAATATATTTAAATATTATAAGACTCGACTTTATTAAAACCTGACACATTTGTCGTTACCATTCACCGATCGAAACGTTATAAAACAATTATATTATAAATATAACCTAATTTATCATCCGCTAGCTTTTGAAGAAAGCTAAAATGATAAAATATTATCATTTAATCTATAACGTACCACGTTACTAGGGAATTTCATGTGAGGGGTTTCATTTGGGTATACGTTTTGACGAGTTTGCTAGATTTAAGATTTAAAGTGTCCTAGCTCCTTAAACGTTTACAACATGACCTCTAGATTATGATAGCCCGAACAATGATACGATGTTTTCACAAGATAACAAACCATTAAACTTTATAAAATAAAGTTTGCAATCAAACTAAGATTTGACATATTACCTCAGGTTGTGTGACGAGGCCATTTACTCTCATTTGAATTAAATTTCAAATCAATCAACTACCTTATCAAGGTGAGTTCATAGTCTCACTTTTACATGTTTTCTAAACTCCGTGGGGAGATACATGCTATAAACCATGAATACAAGTGTTTTCAACTGTATGCTATCCTGACGTATTATTACCTAAGTACCTCTATTTGCCATAAGGCCCCACTATCATGAATTGTTAATTACTTGTAATCGAACGTACTAGTTGAGTAAGTGTGAATGCCGTGAATAGATCTATTGGGATTGAACTTCCTCGTCCGGGTAGGTAACAATACACTATCATGTCAAACGGACGCATTTCATTTGAGTAACTTTGGGTGTTTGGCAAAGCACCCGCTCGGGGCAACACTTTATGAATAACATTTACTTAAGGCTTCGGTGTCATGAACTTAGTGCAATAATATAATATTGTTTTTTCCATAATAATTGTATTCGTTGCAATTATTACACTTCTAATAACTTGTATTCAACTATTACATTACAAACACTGTGAATTTCACTCAACCGTTGTGTTGACCCTTTTAGTATGTTTATCTCAGGTAATTGAGCAAACTATGGCACGGAGTGGCATTGGACTTGAGGACGTCCAAACCTGTTATCATTCAACTTTATGTTTTGAAATGTATTTTGGGACCTCCGTTTGTAGAAACTCTGATGAATAATGAATGATAACTTATCTTTTAAAAACGTCTCTTTTGAGTCATTTTCTATTATTGTGACTATGATTCATGAAGTAATACCCCTAATTAGCTTCCGCTGCTATATATCAAATATTGAGGTGTTACAGAAGCAGCCAACCCATATATCGATCAGACCTCAATATATACCAGCACCCAAACCTGAGACTATAAATTTCGATTATTAGTAACATTACTCATCAGAAACTTAGGAAACGATGGCTCTAACTAACAAATATTTATGTGTGCTCAACATTACTTGCTTCCTTTTTAGTCTATTTTATAATTCTGCAACAAAAATGAAGCAAATATCATAACTGAAATCACTACAAAGTTTTGTCCTCACTTGATGTCGTTTGCTCAAGTTGCACGCTCTGAGAATACGCCTACATTAATGAAAGATCTATGGCTATAGCAATATACCCATAAGCACTCTGTAATATGGAAATCAATTTTTATCCTATTAGTCTGATCAGAATAAAAGAATACACGGATCAAAAAACATGACACACACACACACACAACATGGAGGAAAGGAAGTCAGCACACTGAGATTTTAACACAACATAGATTTTAACATGTGTTAAAAAACATTTAAAACTTTACAATATAAAACTAAAAAAGAGTGTAAAATACTTGCCAGACCGTAAACATATCATTTCCAAGGCGAGCTAGTAACCCAAGCCCGTCTGATGACGCTCTGCGTTGTGATTCATAAATACCACCCTCAGCAAGAATACTCTATCAGCAATACATTATAAAACTTTAATCATTCAGGAACTATCATGAGATAAAATAGAAAGTAGGATGTAATATGAACAACATAATAAACCTGAAAGATCCCCTACACTGCATACAATATCTCCATTTCTAATGGTTGTAATCGTAACGTAAGAATGGCCTAAAAATATAGAATACTGAACCCATGTTAGATAAGTTTAAATTGATTCAGCTATATATAGTGTTAAGAAACCAAAAGAGAGAATTAGCACCTTTAATCCATAAAGCAATCCCATACATACATTTGTGACACTGGTTGCATGAAGAGCATGTTTCTTTCCAGATTTTAGACTCTGTTCAAGTGTGCTGAGAAGTGATAACATGCCGCTACTATCCTGGGGTAACAATTTAACCACATAATTAAAAATAAATCCAGGAATCATTAAATCTCATTGTGTAGAGCAGTCCATAGAAAGGTCTTGACGGGTCGACCGTTATGACAAACCGTCTAACATGTATTGGCCCAACTGTCATGCGCAAAACCTTTATTGAGTGCTGCAAGTTCGGACTTTTTGGTTTTTAATTTTATTTTACCTTTATTAGGTAATAATTATCATCGTTGATTCACGTTTTTATTTCTTTTTGGTACTAAAGTTGCAAAATTTATTATGAGGTGTGTTGATACACTCTGTATTTACTTCCATTCTGTAACCGAAGTGACTGTATCCATAGCTAACATTAAATATGCCAAGTAGATCCTTTTTGTTAGAGAATAGGAACAAACCTCCATCAACATGTTACTTTTTTACCCGCTTGGCATGACGTAGACTTTCTAGCGGCAAAAACTCATTTAACTTCCTGAACTGCAAACAATTTCAATCAATCCCAAAAACTGGTTAAGCATCAATAATAGTAGTCAAGAATAATTAACTATGCATATACCTGACAAGAGTGTGGGCATGCTTAGGATTAATTACAGCGGCATAAACACTGACTACACAATGTAATAAAGTTCAGCATTGCTGATATATAAACGCAAACAAACATAAATAGAGGTGAAAGGAGTTAGTTACCGGTGGGTTGTTGGGGAAGAGGCAAGGGTGGTTTATCAGGGATGTGAGCAATTTCCAACGACTCCATGTCTCCTAACTAAGAGAAAAATGAATTACAAATCAGATAAAATTAGTGCCGGCGGAGTTAAGAAATTTAATGCACACCACACACACGTGCATAAAGAGAAATACCATATGTCATGCATAGAGAGAAACGCCACACACATATATAGTTGGTTAAAGATGGTATTTGGAGAATGAGTGTTTTCCAATCATGCATAAAGGCTGCATTTCTATTAAGTTGCAATTTGTTTTCTCGTTTTTTCGTGTATGTTTTCTTAAATTGCTGGTTGCGTAACGATTATAGTTATTAACCCTCTGTCACGACTTAGTCCAAAATGAAAAATAAAAGGACAGTTTAAGAAGCGTATTGAGTAACAAAAACGATGTTAACACTCTATATGATTAAGTGGCAAAAGAAATATGATAAGAAATTGCAGTTTAAACACAAAGAAGGTTGTATAATGTATTTACATTATATAGAACACACAAAGGATTTAAAGGATGTGAATAATTGGGGTCTGTAATGTCAAAAATTCATCTTATATTTGTTGCTTGTATGATTAAAGCATCAAGTCGTAGCACGGCTACTTGTTACGCATAATCTCATATTCATTTAAACACGCATTCAAGATACAAACTTTGTTATTGACATTCCCACAAGCCTATTTCGACACACAATGATATGAGCTGAACTATCAAGAAATAATAATAAGTGGGGGTGTTTGTTTCGGCTTATATAGCAGGCTTATGGCTTATTTTGGCTTATATAAGCCGAAATAAACACAACCCTTGATAAAATATCATTGAGGCATTTGATCGAACAGTTGAAGCGCATGCAATGTTATAAATTATTATACCTTGCAATCGATGCGCCGTTGTGATTTTAGTTCGGGTGCGGCCAGCCCGTCAAAACCTTTCTATTCAAGAATGTTACAGTTACCCAAAATTTTTAATATGAACTTAAAATTTCACACAGAACTTACATCACATATGACACTAACAAACAAAGGTAGTCGAACCTGATAGTGATAAGCAAGATTAACATTGTTCACTCTGATTCAAAACCCTAACTACCGATCAGCTCACTTCGATTCAAAACCAACCTACCGATTAACTCACTCTGATTCGAAACTCCTATTACCGATTAGCTCACTCAGATTCGAAACCCTAACTACCAACTAACTAACTCCGGATTGTGATTAATGTGAATTTTTGAAATAGATGATCAATTTGAAGTTTTTATGAAATGATTGATGTGAATGTTAGAAATGGGGAGCGAAAGGGATAGAAAAATGAATATGTATAACGAATTTAGTGAGGGTGACAACAGAATTTAGGAGAAATGGGGTAAAACTAATGAAAAGGGGAAGTTTATATGAAAAAGGATGAAACGATTTAAAAAAAATTACGAGTACTTTAGTAAAGTTTTTACAAAATTGTCTCTAATTTTGATAAAGTTTTCACACAAATATTTTGTAACAAAATTTAGTAAATAGTATTAGTGACTTCGTAAATATAACAAGCCTTACAAAGGCCGAGAATAATAGATCGCGGACAGGATCAAAATTTGGACCGGACCGGACCGAATATATTTCGGTCCGGTCTTCGGTCCCTCGGTTTCCTCATATTCGATCTTCGGTCCGGTCCGATCTAGTCCGGTCTTACGCAAAACCGGTCATTATGCTTTGTTGGATCGGATCGGACCGACAATCCAAGCCGGACAACACTGACCCAGACATGGACCCAACATTTCGTTCCGGTCCTCGGTCCCGTGTTTTGGACCAAATCGGTTTTCGTCTGGTCTGGTCCTCAGTCCCGTGTTGTTGACCAAATCCGTTTTCGAATCGTGATTAGCCCTTGATACAAGTTAAACTTTCACTCACACTCTTATAAAATGTATGGATAAAAGTAAGACTATTATTTACACTTTTCAAAAAGTGTGAGTAAAACTACAGTTTTCCCCACACTCTTTGTAAAGTGTGTGTATAAATCAGACTTTTGCTCATACTTTTTAAAAAGTGTGGGCAAAACTAGACTTTTACTTACATTTTATATTTTTATGTGAAGTGTGGGTAAATTAAACTTTTGCTCACACTCTTATAAAAGTGTGAGTAAAAATTATACTTTTGCTCGCACTTTTTGAAAAGTGTAAGCAAAAACTAGACTTTCACTTACATTTTATGTGAAGTGTGGGTAAGAATTAGACTTTTGCTTACATTTTTTAAAAAGTGTGAGTAGACTAGATTTTTGCTTTACACTTTTTAAAAAAATGCAAGTAAATATACTTTCACTAACACTTTTTTTATGTGTCATTAAAAATTATGTCGCTAAATGCCCCTTTTCTTGTAGCTATAGCAAGATGTTTCTTTTCATTTGTTCTATAAAGTGTTAAATAATTACTCTAACACGATGACTATTTTGTTTCGAGTAAGGCTATATGATCGCATTTGTACTTTTATTATTACTTTATTCCTTGAGTTAATATTACAATATCAGGTTTAATGTCAAAATTCTATAAGCATATTAAATTTTCAAAAACACAATGTGTTATCCTATAATACAAGTTTATGAGTTGTTTAACGTCTGAGCATAAAATATTTACTATTAATTGTAGTTTAAAAGGGTCACGTGGATGCATATTTTAATCTAAAGTGGATTGTCGGAGTCTTGTGATCTTTTTAAGGATGAGTTGTCTTAATATATTACTACTATACGGTTTTACTAATATTTTCTTTTTACATTTTATTCATATTGAGTTGACCCAAGCTTGAATTGACTCGATTCGAGTTGACTCCAATTTAATTAGGGTCGTGTTCGGGTATGAAATTTTTAGTCTGGACCTGACTTTGACTCGAACCCAACCAACACGACCTGATTAACACCCCTACCTGTGACACACAAAAAGTACCGATGTTCCGTACTTTCTACCTTTTTTTACTCCCTGTTTACAATACAACACGAAACATTAAGTCTTGAGAAAATATGAAATATATAGTGGAATATTCAATGCGAAATCAATTTTTTGTACAGAACTTACAAAACCACATATACACCGTTCGATCATATAATCAATGGTCAAGATGATGTGTGCCATTTGTGTCATTAAATGAAAAAACATAAAATTTTAGTAAACGAGGCTTGACGACACCCGTGCGTTGCACCGGGCTGGGTCTGTGGGAAAATTTTGATTGTTACACTCTTGTTACAATTCTTATAATTTCAATTTCACATCAATTGTACTAAAGTTATGTAAGAGTTGTAAGCTACTTTCTTCATTGTGCGTTCGTTGCTTAATGCTTAATTTCGATCAAGAGGTACTCGAGTGAAAAAAAGTTTGTTTAAGTAAACTAATGCACCGACGCATGTCTAAGACATCTACTTATTCCTTTTTTTTGCAAAGAGATACATAGTTATTCCATAAGGCTCATACTTCTTTTTTTCAACTTATTGGCCCGTAAGATTTCCAGCCCATCAGGCTCCCTTGTATGAATTCTTACTTAAGTTTCTTTTTTAAAATTTTTTAACCATAGTACTTTAGATTGGAGCCCACAATAATTAAAAAGGTTCGACACGAAGATAATTTTAATTACTGAATACATTCTGCTTGGTGAATGGTAATGCATTTTGAACTTAGCCGAGCTTTTCATATACATCATAAAAGTGTTAACGGATTATTTTAAAACCTTTGAATACCAATGCAAATATGCAATGAATTGGAATTTTGTAAACGGGTACACGCTTGTGTTTTCAAGTGATCGTTGTAATAGGAAAAACTTAAATCGTTGTAATAGCCGAGCTTTTCATATACATTATAAAAGTGTTAACGGATTATTTTAAAACCTTTGAATACCAATGCAAATATGCAATGAATTGGAATTTTGAAAACGGGTACACGCTTGTGTTTTCAAGTGATCGTTGTAATAAGAAAAACTTAAATCTTTGTTATCAATCATGATTATATAATGAGCAAAAAACAAACATCGGACACATGCAAATAAAACTTAAGAAACATACATGTAACAAACAAGTTAGGTCACCCGCGCTCTGCTGCGGGATGTTTGGCGGCCGGTGTTTTCGGTTGGACGTGTTAGAAAGTATGTTTTTGTAAAAAAAAAAAAACCGATCGGACCGGGTAGGGTTGAGCCGGCATATTAAATGCACCCCGGTAAAAAAAAAGGAAAATTTTATCTTAAATTTTTTTGAGAAAAAGAAGTTTACTTTTAAAAACTTTTTGAGGAAAAAAAGGAAAAAAAATGGTAAAAAAAAACTAACTGTTAAGAAAAAAATATTCATAAAAAAACAGACCGATGGCTC
>BQNB010020753.1:0-60657 GCA_026074375.1 Tanacetum coccineum | reverse complement strand
AAGATCTAACTATACTTACAATAATCACCAAGATCTAACAACTACACAACTTTACAAGATTTACAAATGATTTACAAGTTATGATTTGGATGTAATAAGATTGCAACATCACACAAAGGTGTAATACTTCTTTACTTGATGATGGAAGTATTCTTCTCTTGCACTTGAGGAATTGAGCTTGGATTGCTTGGAAATAAAGCTTTATGATTAGATGATCAAAGGATTTTAATGAGATGTGTGGGCTGTTTTATAACAGAAAGAATAAGTGCAAAAGGTGAGAAAATAGTGGGGAAACGTCCAGTATTTATAGGACAAACTGGAAGAGCGACAGTCTATGGGCGGTCCCCTTAAATAGGTGGGCGGTCCCCTTAAAATTAAGGGGGCCGCCCTTGTATTTAAGGAGGCCGCCCTAGATTGGGCGCTCCCCATTTTGTCTTTTTGTGTAGGAAGAATTTTCTGAAACTTTTTAGCCGTTTTAGATCCGAAAATTTGAATTACAAAATATTTATTTTGAATAAAACATTTCTTTTAATTGTAGAAAATGTTTTGTAATGTTTATAAAAATGTTTACAATATTTTATAAAAGTGTGAGGTTGAATAAAAATTTCCTTTGATCATAAAATGCATTAAGCATTTATTTATTCATACCTTGAAGTGATATAATTTTTGAAATGAAAATTTACTACTAATTACTTGTTTACGTTTAATTTTACATTGAACGTTTTTATATTTTGTGATTATCAAAACGTAAAGATGTGAAAAATATTAATAATGTTTTTAGGCATTATATTTTATCAACAGTCAACAACAGTTGGTGAATTCATAGGTTAATTTAAACATAACAGTGTTGGACCACAAGATTTCAAAACGTGTGAACTGTTGTAACACATACAACTTCACAAAAGTATTTACGTTGCACTAAGCTCATGAATCCGAGGCTCAATAAGTTTTTAGCATGCAATTTTGCTAAGCAGTTGCCTTAATTGGTGTCCAGCCAAAGACCACCTAACCTTTCGACTTGATATACGTTCGTTTGATCGGTACCTCCGCTACAAGTAAGCGTTACTTACCCGAACAAGGGTTATTAGCCCTAATAGATCTGTTTATAACACTCGCGCTCACTTAACCAATACGGGCGGTCAAGAAATTAACGGTTCATGATAGTTTGGGCAGTAGTGGCTTGCACGAAAAACTTAGGAAATCCATGTAAACAGGTAAGAGTAACACAAAGTACTTGTATCCAGTTTTAAAAGCAAGCAATGTTCTCACTCCAATGTTATAAAACGAACATAAAACAATAAAAGTATGGGGCTATGAACTCACCTTAAGTATCGATGAGCAAAGATGTAACCAACTGATGAAGTACGAAAATCAATATGTCCTAAATGCGACCTAAGAAAGGAATATAGAACGGATGAAATAATAGCATTTAAACGAACTCATGGAATTCCCATGTGTTTATGCCTTTGTTTCGTTAATAAAACGTGACTTTACGAAGAAAATATACTTTTAACGACATTTTCGATGAAAACATACTATTTTCGGAAACTTTCTAATTTTGAAAAGTTACTATCTTAAGAAATTTTAGAAAACACAGACGCTAATACCGTCCTCTAATTATTTGACATGTCCATCCTACCACGAAACACACTAAGCAACACCTAAATGCTTACTTCCTAATTTTAGTCCTTAAGTGTATTTATTTAAATACTTACTATTTTTAGAAAGTCCAAATGTATTTGAAATATAGTTTTAGAAAAGTTATTAATACGTCCTAACCACATAATGAAAATACAATGACTTTCGCTAATGTTTCCAAAGCTCAAACGGACTCGAAATCGCCTAAAAACTCATTTTTAATTTCCAATCAGCTCCCTACCTTTGACCTTTTTCGGAAAAATTTTATCTAACTTTGACTCAGATTATGTCACTCTTCTTTCACTTTTAGACTTAAAAATGAAGGGATGCTTCTAGAAAAAGTCGTTTCGGACAACTTTCGTGCTTTATACTTTTTCTAAAACGGACTCGAAATGGGTCAAATCACCCGATTTTGATTATGCCAGAAAGTTAAAAATGGCAATTTTAGGTCAAAAATGTTTTAAACTTCATTTGGTCGTATCTCCTTCATTACAAGGCCTCTTTTAGCGTTCTTTATATGAAAATCTATCTACTCGGAAACCAAAAGTTTCTTCCTTTACTACTCAAAACATTCTTAAGTCAACCAAAAATTTAAAAACAAAATCGGATCAACAACTATTTTGTCCGAAACCATCTCAAAATCAACCCACAGCTTCACAATAGTGTCTAGTCTAGCCTATCTTCGTTCATGACTATTTTCCAACAACACAACCATCTTAAATTTATTCCTAACCCATCACCATACATCAAAAATCACCCTAACCTAACTAGTGTATCACAACATGCTTATTTGATCATAAAGTTTCAATCTTTTTTAAAGTTTTACCAAAACCATGTTATTAATTATCATAAAAATGACACAAAAAGTTAGGTAACCACATACCCATACACGAATGGATTTTAAAGAGAAGAAGGGTTCTAAAAGTTTACTTACAATCGATACAAACAAGATAGAAACACAACTTGACAAAGATGCTTGAAAACCCCAAGTGATAAGATGAAACCCTTAACCAAAAACCTTGCAAAAACCCTTGAAACAAAAGAACCCAAATATTCAAACCACCTTAAAAACTCTTGGAAAGTGATCTTTTATGTGTGATATTTAAGAAAATGGAAGACAATGAAACCCTCACAACGGGTGTTTGTTGTCGCGGCTCACTAAGGAAAAAGAGAAGAGGAGAGCAAAATTTAGTGTGTGTGTTTTTGTAGAGAGATGAAATGTTTAGGATAAATGAGAGAATGATGTATCTAGACACTTAAGTATGCATTCAAAATGGGATCTAATGCTAGGGAAAATATCTTTGTACCATTTGGAGACATGTTAGCAAAATAAGGGGGATGTTGTTTTGGCTTGGGGTGGACGACGCTAGTTACACAAGGAGGGGGGAGACAAGTTTTTGAATTTTTCATGGTGGACGATTCTAGACTTTGATTTAATTTCAAGCTTGCACACAAAAGCTAGTTATGAAATGATGGATTCCCGTAAAACGAAAACGTAACCCTTTTTAAATAACAAAATTTAAATTATTTCAAATGTGCTCACAAAAAATAGAAATGCGACTAACTACTAAAGTCTATGCCAAGCAACAAGTCGATACGCGTCCAAAGGACGTTTTTCAAATACGCGCGGGAAATCTTCCCGGTTAATGGTCAATTCATTACGTAATTAAATAAAGTCAAACTGACATACGAAAAAGTCAAAGATGTTGACCTAAAAATTTACGGGGTGTCACATCCTTCCCTCGTTAAAAGAGCTTTGTCCTCAAAGCTTTAACCATAGCGTTTGACGAAGACATGGGGTTAGAGAAGAGACGAGGATACTTTTTCTGCATTTGGTCCTCACATTCCTACATAAACTCGGGACCTCTTTTCGAGTTCCACCAAACCTTTACGATAAGAATACGACTCTGCTTCAGACGTTTAACTTCATGATCCATGATCTCAACCGGTTCCTCGATAAAGTGAAGCTTGTCATTGATATGAATTTCATCTAGAGTAATAACGAGCGATTTATCGGATAAACATTTCTTTAGGTTTGACACGTGAAACGTACTGTGGATACGGCTCAATTGTTCTGGAACTTCAAGTCGGTAAGCAACGGTTACAAATTTGGCAAGAATTTTGAAAGGTCCAATGTAGCGCAGGTTCAGCTATCCCCTTTTGCCAAAACATATCGCTCCTTTCCATGGCGATACTTTTAGCATGACTCTATCTCTTACTTGAAACTTAAGGGGTTTTCGTCTCACGTCGGCATAACTCTTTTGATGGTCATGAGCGGCTTGGATTTGGCTCTTGATTTGAATGTTCTTTATTGTCTCATGCACAATCTTTGAACTAGTTAGCTGACTATCTCCAACTTCAGCCCATCAGATGGGTGATCGGCATTTACAACGATATAGTGCCTTAAATGGTGCAACCTTAATGCTCGTATAATAGCTATTGTTGTACAAAAATTATACTAATGGTAGGTGTCTATCCTAGTCTTTTCCAAAATACATAACACATGAACATAGCATGTCTTCCAATGTCCGACTATTTTCCAACAACACAACCATCTCAAATATCTTCCTAATCCATCGTCATACATCAAAAATCATCCTAACCTAACTAGTGTATCACAACATGCTTATTTGATCATAAAGTTTCAATCTTTTTAAAAGTTTTACCAAAACCATGTTATTAGTTATCATAAAAATGACACAAACACTTGGGTAACCACATACCATACACGAATGGATTTGAAAGAGAATAAGGGATCTAAAAGTTTACTTACAATCGATACAAATGAGATAGAAACACAACTTGACAAAGATGCTTGAAAAACTTGAAAACCCAAAGTGATAAGATGAAACCCTTAACCAAAAACCTTGTTGGTTACAAAATTCCTAGTTATTTTTTATCCATATTTCTATGAGGAATCTCTTGGTTGTACCAATAAACCAGAAAGGATTCTGAAATTTTTGGCCTTTTTAACCTGGCATGTTAAGCATTTATAACTATAAGTAGCGATTTCTGCTCTTCTCTGATTGGGCCACCAGTAAGCTTTTCAAGTAGTGGTAAATCTAGGAGTCGTGGGCATATGTAACGAGAACCCGGTTCCGATATATTCTCCGAACGTAAACCGCAACCATAACCGATCCCCCCAATCCTGTTGAACCGAATTTTTGAATCTGCGGTTCGGTTTCAGTTCCTCAATAATGTCATAAATTTTGGTTCTCGGATTCGGTCTCGACGCTTTTGAACAGCGGCTTCTCGGTTCTCAAAACTGAAAGAAACGCCTCCGATTCAAATATATGGGATTTTATTAGATTTTTGGTTGTATTTACTGATACTTCAAACTATTCATCGATGATTTTAAATTGTTTGACATTTGGTTGTACAATAGTTTTATCCTTGTTGCAACTTCATCGTTTATATTTCTTCATATCAATTACTTTAACTCATAATTCAAAATTCATACATTCTCGTTATTGAAAAGAGTCCCCCACTCCCTAACGAAGAACCACCCTACAGGCCGGGTGACGGGGAAAGAAATAGCGTTCCTATAATGGTATCAGGTAAGCTAAAGATAGTTAGATGTGTGAAACACATTAAGAATATTAAGTTTTTGGATGTTTTTTAGAAATTAGCGGTTCCAATCGGGTAGAACCAAAAATACCCGAACCGAACCCGAGAACCGAAATGGAACCAAAACATACTCTCGGTTCGGTTCTCGGTTCCTAAAATATATGTTTTTCGGTTCTCAGTTCTCGGTTCTCTCGGTTTCGAGTCGGTTTGGTGCGGTTTCGGAACCGCGCTCACCCCTAGGTACATCTTATCCGATCCTAGATGAATAGAATACGTCGACTTATGCGATTTGTACATAATTAAAGCTCATTAGTCACCAAAACATGGTATCCAGCTCCTATTTTTCAAACACAACATTCCATCAGAATGAGGTTTGAGTTTCTTGATCATACCACGTAAGTCTTCAGTTTGGAACTCCTCCTTTTTCCTCGCTTTAGCTTGAGCGTCCAAAATTTGCACGGGAAGACTTAATCTAATAGTCATGACTAAGGCTCGAACCCGTAGTGGCTTAATTCTTTCCTTTCGGCTTAGTGCATCCACCACCATGTTCGCCTTTCCCCGATGATAACGTATCTCACAGTCGTAATCACTTAACAACTCTAACCATCGTCGCTGCCTCATGTTCAGCAACTTCTGACCAAGGATATGATGCAAACTCTTGTGATCAGTGAACACGACGCACTTCGTACCATACAGATAATGTCTCCACATCTTCAAAGAGAACACTATTGCTCCAAGTTCTAAGTCGTGAGTGGTATGGTTCTTCTCATGAATCTTGAGCTGGCAGGATGCGTAGGCTATGACCTTCTCTCTTTGTATCAAAACCACGACCAACCCTTTGTGTGAAGCATCGCAATAGACCACGAAGTTCTTACTACCTTCGGGTAATCAAAATTGGCGCACTACACTGTTTCTGCTTCAACATTTGAAAAGCAGTTTCCTCCTTTTCTCCCCATTTAAACTTTACGCTTTTCTAAGTCAGTTTCATCATAGGTTTGGCAATCTTGGAGAAACCTTCGATAAATCATCGGTAATAACCTGCAAGACCTAAGAATTGATGGATTTCAGTAGGAGTATTGGGCGATGCCCAGTCCTTGACTGACTCAATCTTAGCAGGATCAACGTGAATGCCTTCACTATCAATCACGTGATTGAGAAATTATACCTTTGAAAGCCAAAACTCAGGATTTAAAAACTTGGAGCACAACTCCTCCTTCTTAAGCAATTCTAAATCAATAAAAACAATCACGAATTGATCCAAATACGGTTTGTACACCTGATTCATCAGATCCATGAATACCGCCGATGCGTTAGTCAATCCAAAAGGCATTACTTGGAACTCGTAGTAACCATAACGAGTCCTAAACGCCATCTTTAGAATGTCTTCCTCACGAACTCTGAGTTGGTGATAACCAGACCTCAAGTTGGTCTTTGAGTAAACACTCAATCCTTAAAGTTGATCAAATAAATCGTTAATTATCAGAAGTGGGTATCGGTTCTTCACAATAAGTTTGTTTAGTTCACGGTAGTCGATACACATACAAAAAGACCCATCTTTCTTTTTGACAAACAAAACCGGATCTCCCCAGGGTGAGGAATTGGGTCTTATAAATCCTTTGTCTAGAAAGTTCTTTTAACTGAGCGGATAACTCTTGCATCTTAGACAGAGCTAATCTATACGGGGCTCGTGCTATAGGTGCAACACCAGGGATCAAGTCGATTTAAAATTCAACTTGTCGAGTCAGTGGAATTCTTGGCAAATCTTCAGAAAAGACTTCCGGAAAGTCCCGTACAGTCGACACGTCCTTAAGTCGCTTCTCTCCCGACTTGTCTTCAGTCTTCTTTTCCGTAACTTATGCTATAAAACTTGACACCCCTTTTGAATATACTTCTGAGTCTTGGTGCACGATATGATACTCAATCTAGATTCAGGTCTACTATTGCTCTTATTACCTTGAATATGTCCTAAACGCGACCTAAGGAAATGATGCGCCTTAAGAAAGGAATATAGAACGAAAGACATAATATCATTTAAACGAACTCATGGAATTCCCTTGTGTTTGTACCTTAGTTTTGTTAATAAAACGTGACTTTGCAAAGAAAATATACTTTAAACTTAATCCCGACATTTTCAATGAAAACTTACTATTTTTGGAAACTTTCTAATTTTGAAAAGTTACCATCTTGAGAAATTTTGGAAAACACGGATGTTAATACCGTCCTCTAATTATTTGACATGTCTATCCTACCACGAAGCACACTAAGCAAAACCTAAATGCTTACTTCCTAATTTTAGTCCTTAAGTGTATTTATTTAAATACTTACTATTTTTAGAAAGTCCAAATATATTCGAAATATAGTTTTTGAAATGTTATTAATGCGTCCTAACCATTTAATGAAAATACCATGACTTTCGCTAATGTTTCCAAAGCTCAGACGGACTCGAAATCGCATAAAAACTTATTTTTTGTTTCCAATCAGCTCCCTACCTTTGACCTTTTTCGGAAATTTTTTATCTAACTTTGACTCAGATTAGCTTACTCGTCTTTCACTTTTAAGCTTAAAAACAACTCGATACCTTTAGTCAAATGTCATTCCGGAAAACTTTTGTGCTTTATACTTTTACTAAAACAGACTCAAAATGGGTGATTTTTATTCTGCCAGAAAGTCAAAAATGACAGTTTTAGGACAAAAACGTTTTAAACTTTATTTGGTCGTATCTCCTTCGTTACAAGGCTTCTTTTAGCATTTTTCATATGAAAACAAAATCATATCAGCAACTATTTTGTCCGAAATTTGTTTCCTTTACTTCTCAAAACATTTTTAAGTCGGCCAAATCCTAAAAACAAAATCATATCAGCAACTATTTTGTCCGAAACCATCTCAAAATCAACCCGCGGCTTCACAATAGTGCCTAGTCTAGCCTATCTCCATTCACGACTATTTTCCAACAACACAACCATCTCAAATATCTTCCTAATCCATCGTCATACATCAAAAATCATCCTAACCTAACTAGTGTATCACAACATGCTTATTTGATCATAAAGTTTCAATCTTTTTAAAAGTTTTACCAAAACCATGTTATTAGTTATCATAAAAATGACACAAACACTTGGGTAACCACATACCATACACGAATGGATTTGAAAGAGAATAAGGGATCTAAAAGTTTACTTACAATCGATACAAATGAGATAGAAACACAACTTGACAAAGATGCTTGAAAAACTTGAAAACCCAAAGTGATAAGATGAAACCCTTAACCAAAAACCTTGCAAAAACCCTTGAAACAAATGAACCCAAATCTTCAAACCACCTTAAAAAGGTGTTGAAATGTGATTTTGTATGCTTGGTATTTATGAAAATGGAAGACAACAAAACCCTAAAGGTGTTTGTTTTGGGTCGTGGCACACAAGAGAGAAAAAGGAAGGATAGAAAACTTTGCTATGTGAGTTTTCTAGAGAGATGAATATTTTTTGAGAGTGAAGGAACAAATGACACCATAAACCTCCTTATATACACACTAAAATTATTTGGATCCTAGGTAAGGTAAAACATCTATCTTGTGTACCATTCGCGGGAGGACAAGCAGAGAATTTTTAAGAATGTTGTTTTGCTTTGCTGGTGGCGGAAAAACACCAAGGACCACAAGGTGATATTTTTAATTTTTTGTATGGTAAGACTCTAGTGTTTTGATTATTTCCAACTTTGCACCAAAAGCTAGACAAGACAATGATTTTCAAAGAAACAAAAACGAAAACTCTTAATAACGAAATTAGATAAATTCAAACCTTGCTCACTGAAGAATATAAACGGCTAAACTTGACTACTAAAGTCTATGCTAAGCAAACAAGTCGAAACGCGTACCAAGAGGGACATTTTTCAAATACGCTAGTAAAACTTCTCCGGTTAAAAACCGGTCAATGACATCACCATAATTTTAAATAAAGTCAAACTGACATATGAAAAAGTCAAAGATGATGACCTAGAAATTTATGGGGTGTCACATCCTTCCCCCATTAAAAGAGCTTTGTCCTTAAAGATTAAGCCGTAGCATTTGACGTAGATGCGGGGTTAGCGAAGAGATGAGGATAATTTTTCTGCATTTGGTCCTCGCGTTCCCATGTGAACTCAGGACCTCTTTTCGAGTTCCAACTAACCTTATCGATAGGAATACGACTCTGCTTCAAATGTTATGACTACACGATCCATGATCTCAACCGGTTCTTCGATAAAGTGGAGCTTGTCATCGATATGAATTTCATCTAGAGGAATAACGAGCGATTCATCAGATGAGCATTTCTTTGGGTTTGAAACGTGAAGCGACTATGAACACGGTTTAACTATTTTGGAAGTTCGAGTCGGTAAGCAACGGTTCCAACTTTGGCAAGAATCTTAAAGGGTCCAATATAGCACGGGTTCAGCTTTCCCTGTTTACCAAAACGTATCACCCTTTTCGATGGCGATACTTTAAGCATGACTCTATCTCCCACTTGAAACTCAATGGGTTTTTGTCTCACGTCGGTATAACTCTTTTGACGATCATAGGCGGCTTGGATTCGACTCTTGATTTGAATGATATTCTCTATCGTCTCATGAATAATTCCTGGACCAGTTAGTTGACTATCTCCAACTTTAGCCCAGCAGATGGGTGATCGGCATTTATGACCATACAGTGCCTCGATGGTGCAGTCCATAAAGCTCGTAGATAGCTTATCGTTTATCGAAAAATTCAACTAATGGTAGGTTTTCTACTATCCCAATCCTTTCCAAAAATCAATCACACATGCATGAAATCATGGTTTGATGTGACATTAAATAATGTCACTTTTATAGCATCATTTATCCCACGTAAATTATCTACTTTGTATAATTATTACAAGAATGGATACTTAATCATTTATATTTGAGAATTGCAGTAATTATGTGGTACTTTATGAAGATTAGCTAATAGGCACGCTTTGTTTTATAAAATAAAGTTTTTCAACTAGAAGCATTTCTAGAGAGCTTAAATAAACGAAAAAATATGAAGATACTGTTCGACTACCAAATGCGTATCCAGCAAAGAAGATACAGCATATCTGTGCCTGTACTTCACAAGAAACCACAAAAACAAAGTCCAATACGCCGTATCCAGAAGACCTCTATACGCTGTATCCAAGATAAAGTAATAAAATATTTTGGAAGATATTGAACGTGGTCCCTACTCCGAAAAACTCCCAATATGCCATATTGACTTCAACCAATACGGCGTATCAGCCTAATTCCAGACAGTATAAATACAAGGCTTAAAAACAAGTTTTAGGTGTGCTTGATTATATTTTTGAATACCACAAAGACCAACAAAAAGTCGATTTTTAGACAAAAAAGAGCAAAAAGGGTCAAGCAAAGCTACTAATTCATAGGAATACACCTTGTAATCTCCTATACTTCTAGTAATCGTTAAGATTTTGGAAACATTGGATTAACTCAGTTGTTTGTAAACCTTGTGAATTATTATTCTTGTAATGATTGCAATGATTAATAGCTAAACCCTTGGGAATAAGCCATGATTATAAAGATTTTAAATGTTTGGTTTGTTTTATATCGATTGCTTAATTTATCATTGAATTTCTTTTTATATGTTTATTAATTTATACGTTATTTATAACGCGACCTATCATTTAATTAGATCTAGTGAGTAGCCTAACCAAATTAGCTAGATGTCGGGATGGGCTTCTCCATATATGATTTATATATCATATACTAGAACAATAGTCACAATTAATGCCTATCTTACCTTTGGTTATGTGGAACAAGTTAGGACTAGTAGGGCGGGTGACCTAGGAATCAACAAGATAACGTAACTTAAGCTGAATCCTTTGGTAAAGACTTCACAATGGACTACTAGAATATAAATTGGCCCATTAAGTAGTAGAAAGTAAAGTCTCCATACGGCTAGGGACTGTAATAAGATCAACCAATATTAATCTCTAAGATAATTTTTAAAATCATCAAATATGATGCCATTATGCGGATGCATTTAATTGTGACAGAAATTCTACGTTTCTAAGTTTTAGAAAGAAGTACCCAGCCCTAAATCTTTGCATGAAATGCCCCTTGAGAAATAAGCACTCAATATGCAATATAATAAATCAGTCCAGCGTTTATTAATTGGAATTAATCATGGTTGAAAAAAAATACAATTTTCTTATATTTGGGCATAGACCTCTCTTCTACCTTTTGATTATCTGCTTGCGTGTGTTATTGTGTTTTAAATTGATCTAAGTTACCACAAACCTATGCCAGTCTCTCAAACTGAAAACCCCCTTATCCGTTAGAAATTAGGGATTAACATATATTTAAGCATAGTTATTAGCATAGATTATAATTAACCGAAGTTTTAAATTAACCTAGTTTTAGTTAACCAAAAATAATTGATAGAATTATAGATTAACGCCTCATCGCTCTTAGTGAACGACACCTACTTACCAACGAATCGACGTCAAAACGGTACCGCCCGTAAAAGTGTTGTATTAGGTGAAGTCGGCAAAATTATTAAATGTAAAACTTGATAACTAAAATAAACAAACCATACAACGAAGACACATCAGGTTTTTGGCGCCGCCTGTCAGTGGTATGTGAATTTTGTTTAAATTCTTGTTTTTATTAGTGTTTTAGTTTAGATTAATTTGGATATCTGTGTGTTTGTTTTGTGTGTTTGATTTTCTGCATTGTATATTTTGCATATTTGTATGTCTGTGTGTTTTTATGCATTGTTACAGACTGCTATAACTATCTGAGTCGAATACTCAATATGGCGTATTCATCTTATTGAATATTGCGTATAATTTTTTTTCAAACCAATACAGCGTATTCGACTCTATCCTCAATACGGCGTATTCAGTTTTGCTGAATATGACGTATTAGGCTATTTGACCATTTTCTTTCCTAGCTAATTTATTACATGTTAAAATGGGCGACCCCAACATTACTATGGAAGAGTATATCAGGCTTGAGGAAGAAAAATCTCGTAGGCGTGGTAAGGTGTATAACTAGGAGAATGCTATGTATGTACAGATCATGTATGGTGAAGACGGTTCACATAAGACCTCAGATACTATTTAAACGTGAATCCTCACTAAATCTATAATGAACAGCGTTAACATCTGAAGTAGCGCTCACTTGTGAACCCACTGTAGATCCTCTATAACAACAATCAAATTGAGTTAGAATATCGTTTGATGAATCCGACAGATGAAGATTACAACGTAATATTATGAACAAAGGTTCATTCTATAAAATAATTTCTGTCAACGATTTGAAAACGGATTCGGAAAATGATAATGATAAAGTCAATATGCCTTCGTTTTCGTCATCCGAACCTACGGTTAAACCTACTGTAAGTCCTCAACATATCGATGGATTTAATTTGAAAAATGAAACATCATTGTCTGAATGTGATGGTGAGGAACAAAACGTTGTATACTTTAATGTTTTATTTCCTTTCAATGTAATTTATCCTGATGATTTAAAATCGGATAAGGATAATGATGATGATAAAATCGATATCAAACAGGGATGAAGGGATTCCAATGCACAAGGGTCAAATAAGCGTTTGAAACAAAGTCATAATACAATAGTAAAAATTCAATTTGAACAAGTTTATATCAAGAGATTAAATGTTAATACCATGACTTGGAATTATCTTACCAAAAGGATGCCGATTATTTTATAATTAAGAATTGTATGAGTACATTTGGCAATCCCGTACGAGCACCCCAAAATTGTTTTATAAGGATGAGATTAAATTAGGGCAAGTCTAGCTTCAAGACTTTTCTGTAAACAAAAGTGTTTGTCGGGAGACAATCCAAAATGTAATTTTTAATTTTTATCGAGTCTGTCTTTCCAGACTGTCAATACAGCATATCCAAACCCCATGGATACAGCGTATTGACACCTGGAAGCTTTAACCCAATCTTTATATTCTACAATTTAAACATTATTGTCAGATTTGTTCGAAACGAACGTATTCGTTAAACGAATACAGCGTATTCGACTTCTGATCCATACCTAGATTTGTTTTCTACATGTATCAATACAGCGTATCCTGGGGAATGGATACGGCGTATCGACTTCCTGTACAGTTTTAGGGTTTTTATTCTTCGAGTATAACCAGCGACTACACGGAGATAAAAATTACACTTGTTTTTGTATGCTTAATACATGACTTTCTTGAACCAAAAAACGACGACGTTGGTGGAGTATTTTGGAAACTAATGTATGATTAGTATTCATGGAGTATTCAAACGTCACTCTACAACACACATTCTTGCTATAAACTCAACATTGAGAATCATGCCAAGCAAATAACAAGTGGAAATTTCTTGTTCTAATTCTTTGTATTTCCCGTTTTTATATATTTTTATACAAAATGAACGTTTGTTATAATTTTAGTGGGGGATGTGAATTAGAATGCTACTTGCCCTATTTTTCACATTAAAATGCTTAAATTATGCTTAAGTTTAAAAAAAAATCAAGCATACTTTTGTGAAATTATTAGTTACATAACATGCACACATAACCCTTATTAGATATTATGAGGATTTAGCCTTATCTGTTTCCAAATGTTTACCTAAAATCCCACAAAATTTTAAGTGTGCCAATGATGTTGTAGACTTTAGAACTTGGCTTGGTATATCTATTTCTAGACCACAATAAGGAGTACTATGATTAGATAGGAGTAACTTTTAAACTGTAAAGTTTCTAGGATACACCCAAAAACCCTATATATGTCCAATGATATTAAATAACCACACCGTTAGAGTTAAACCCCGTATAAAACACTTTGTTATACTCTCACTTTTAAGATAAGGATACCCCAAAAAAACTAGTAGAGAGCCAATCCTTTAGGATAACACTAGCTATTGTTTTTCGTTACAACTTTACACTTTTAGCGGCCCTGTAGATTAAGTGCAATTTATACAGATTGCTAGTTGCTATAGTGTAAAAGAATGTATTTACCTGTGTCCTTTGTCATATTTCATCTCAGATATGGTTGAGAAATGTACATCGCAATTGGGAATGTAAAAGTAGTTTGAACTCATGTATTTTTACTACCATCATAATTATTGGTATGTTCGAAGAATGATGAATTATGAAAGAATTTATCCGGAGTTATTATGATCATGAAGATGGTAAAATTTACAACCGAATGATCAGTAGTGTTATAGTTAAAAAAATCAAAAAATTAGAAATCGCTGCAAAAAAGGAGGAAAATTTATACGAGAAATTCGGAATTCGTTAAAAGCTTATAAACCGATGGTATAAATATTAAGGATTGATTATTGCGTTGATACCTTGATTATAAATCAATGATGTAAAGTTATTGTATAAAGTGTGTAGATATCGGCACTTGATTTTGAGTAGAAAAGTATTATATATGGGAGGATTGGGAGTTGACCGTTACAGGAATGCCAACTAAGGTTATTTTTGTTGATCTATGATCAAGACGTTTGTGTATGTATTTCTGAGTCTTTACCATTATAACGGTCAAGAAAGTATCTAGCAACGTGTACCTTATTTGTTTTGGCACATATTTTTTGATAAATTTATATTTAACAACACATTATTTCCTTCCTAATAACTAACCCTTAGTTTTATTCAATGAGGAAGCGAGCAATCGCATGTGTCTATACTTTGTACGGTCATGTATTTTGATTTTTGTACCCGCCATGTTGGTTTATTACTTTTAGGAGAAAGGATTAGAAGATCCCATACACAGTAGTCATTTTCGTCTTAACCCTTGGTTTTACTCCGAGTAAGGGGAATTAAATGCAATCATGTATTTGTCCTATTCCAATTGATATGGATGCGTATATGTGGTTTGGAGTCCGCCTATGCTCCTGTTTACGAGCTTTTGTGTAAAGACTGACTAATCCTAGTTCTTTAGCTATCCGAGTTAATGTTTGAATGCAGTCATATGTGTCTATCCCTCGTTATGGGTGTGAAATGAGTAGTCCATTTGTCACATTTATCTAGAAATATTGGTATCATTAGAGATTAGAAAAAAGTTATTTAACACTTTAAGCCTTTTTTAAAACTAAATTTACCTTATAAAACTTGCTATCTTCCTTATCTCTAGTGGGTGTAGATGTGTATCCTTGCCAAGCCTATGATAGACTACTCGTCACGACCGAGCAATTAAGCGAATTAGTTACATGTTTCCATATAGATTAGTCGAGTAATTTGAGTGTTTTCATCTTCCTATTTCGTGAGGTGTTTGGTTGTGTAATAGTAATTGATCGAATAAATGCTTAACGAAAAAAATCCTTAGGGATACATTTTCATAAATTTCTAAAGGCTACTTGAGGACAAGTAGGATTCAAGTGGGGGGATATCTGATGACATCAAATAACGTCACTTTTATAGCATCATTTATCCCACGTAAATTACTCATTTTGTACCATTATTACAAGAATTGGTACTTAATCGTTTATATTTAAGAATTGCAGTAATTATTGAGCTTAAACAAAGAAATCTGAAGAATATTGTTCTGAATACCAATACGTCATATCCATCATGGAAGACACGGCATATTCGTGCCTGCACTTCACAAGAAACCATGAAGAACAAAGTCTAATACGCCGTATCCAGAAGACCTCTATATGCCGTATCCAAGATATAGTAATAAAATATTTTGGAAGACATTGAACGTGATCCCTACTCCAAAAAACTCCCAATACGTCGTATTAACTTCAACTAATACGGCGTATCGACCTAATTCCAGACATTATAATGAGAAGGCCTAAAATAAGTTTAAGGTTGTGCTTGATCATATATATTGTGATACCCTAACCCGAAAAGTCGATTTACAAATGGACAGTAAGAGTAGAAGAGGTTAAGCAAAGCTACTAAATCTATAGAAACTACCTTGTAATCCTCCTCTACTCTAGTAATCATTTTATTTTAGTACACTCGTTTAACTTGGTTAGTTTACCTTGTTGAATTATTATTCATGTAACGATTACAATGTGAATAAGGGCTAATACCCATATAGGCATTAGCCATGATTATGAATGATTAAATGTAATCGATTCGTTTAGATCGAATTGCTTAATTTATCCATCTGATTGCTTCTTGTTTTATGTTTATCAATTTATTACTTGTTTACGTGTATTTGTATTCGACCTATCATTCACTGAACCTAACCGTTAACGGTCAATTCATTACTTAATTAAGTAAAGTCAAAGTGACATACGAGAAAGTCGAAGATATTGACCTGAAAATTCACGGGGTGTCACATCCTTCCCTCGTTAAAAGAGCTTTGTCCTCAAAGCTTAAGACATAGCGTTTGACGAAAAGGCCAGGTTAGAGAAGAGACGAGGATAATTTTTTTGCATTTGGTCCTCACGTTCCCACGTAAACTCTGGACCTCTTTTCGAGTTCCACCGAACCTTTACGAAAGGAATACGACTCTGCTTCAGACGTTTGACTTCACGATCTATGATCTCAACCGGTTCCTCGATAAAATGAAGCTTGTCATCGATATGAATTTCATCTAGAGTAATAACGAGCGATTCATCGGGTAAGCATTTCTTTAGGTTTGACATGTGAAACGTATTGTGGACACGGCTTAATTGTTCTGGAAGTTCGAGTCGGTAAGCAACAGTTCTAACTTTGGCAAGAATTTTAAAAGGTCCAATGTAGTGTGGGTTTAAGTTTCCCTGTTTGCCAAAACGTATCGCTCCTTTTCATGGCGATACTTTTAGCATGACTTTATCTCCCACTTGAAACTCAAGGGGTTTTCGTCTCACGTCGGCATAACTCTTTTGATGGTCATGAGCGGCTTGGATTCAGCTCTTGATTTGAATGATCTTCTCTGTTGTCTCATGCATAATCTCTGAACCACTTAGCTGACTATCTCTAACTTCAACCCAACAGATGGGTGATCGGTGTTTACGACACTATAGTACCTCGAATGGTGCAGCCTTAATGCTCGTATGATAGCTATTGTTGTACAAAAATTATACTATTGGTAGGTGTCTATCCTAACCTTTTCCAAAATCCAACACACATGCACGTAGCATGTCTTCCAATGTCTGAATGGTCCTCTCACTTTGACCATCAGTTTGTGGTTGATAAGCTGTACTCATATCCAGTCGAGTACCTAGGGCTTTCTAAAGTGATTTCCATAAGTGTGATGTGAATCTGCCATTACGGCCTGAAATGATCGAGACTGGCACTCCATGCCTCGAGACTACTTCCTTTAAGTATTGTCTTATCAATTTCTCCATTGAGTCATTTTCTTTTATGGGCAAGAAATGAGCGAACTTAGTGAGTCGATCGACTATAACCTAGATGGTGTCTTGACCACTTCCCATCTTTGGCAGCTTGGTTACGAAATCCATAGTAATATTTTTCCATTTCTACTGAGGAATCTCTAGTTGTACCAATAAACCAGACAGTTTCTGATATTCGGCCTTAACCTTGGCACACGTTAAGCATTTACTGACATAAGTGGGGATTTTTGCCTTCATGTTGGGCCACCAGTACAACTTCTTCAAGTCATGGTACATCTTATCCGATCCCAGATGAATAGAATACGTCGACTTATGCGACTCGTACATAATTAAAGCTCTTTAGTCACCAAAACACGGTATCTTGCTCCTCTTTTTCAAACACAATGTTCCGTTAGAATGAGGTTCAAGTTTCTTAACCATACCACATAAGTCTTCAAGTTTGGAACTCCTCCTCTTTCCTCGCTTCAGCTAGAGCGTCCAAAATCTGCACGAGAAGACTTAATCCAATAGTCATAACTAAGGCTCGAACCCGTAGTGGCTTAATTCTTTCCTTTCGGCTTAGTGCATCCTCCACCACGTTCGCCTTTCCTGGATGATAACGTATCGCATAGTCTAAATCACTTAACAGCTCTAACCATCGCTGCTTCCTCATGTTCAGCTCCTTCTAACCAAGGATATGCTGCAAACTTGATGTGCGGTCGTCGTAGGACTTCTACACGAGAAGTTTTACAACTCCCTAGGTAGTGCACCTAATCGTTGTAGTGTAGTATAGGCAAGACTCGGGGTTGTTTATCATTCACTCGAGGAATAGGTTGGGAAGGCTTGATCACGGTCTAACAGAATTCTAAGGGTTAAGGGAAGATTATTTTTGTATTTTTGTATTTTATGGAAAGCAGTAAAATCATATAATTGGAGGGAGGTTTGGTTTTAGCTATTTAAACTAAATAACAACTACGCTACTGGTGATAACAATAAGATAAAAGATTGTGTTCATTTAATCATGTATTACTCCCTAGATTGCTTCTCCTAGTGTTGTTGCCTTGTCACACTTGTGATGATCTATGTAACTATTTCCTAAGTCATGAACGAATTACACGAACCCGCCGTCTACTTAGTATCCCGTTAGAGCAACGCACCTGTAAGGTAGTATGAAGACTATTACAAGGCCCATAAGAGTACACTAAGTGCATGTGAAATATATTAAGAGTGGATCAACCATATTAGGGGGCAAGGTAGTATGAAGACTGTTACCCGATGGTATCCTTTCTACACAATCATGGTTTCCTAGACATATCAACAATGATACAGACAAAAACTGGTTTTTTAAGACCTAACATGCACGTCCATCACAAGAAACAACATCACTAAGATCTACATTCTAGGTTTCATACAATCATAAACAAACATAATAATAGGTTTAGCCAAGCATGTTAAAGATTAAGCAAGAACAATAAATAATCACACAACACATAGACATATTGAATGATTAAGTAAACCTTACTTGATTAAAACATGAATTAGAAGAAGTACAATAGGGTTTTTAGGCCCTAAAATCGTCTCCTATAGCTGCTAAACAAACTAGGGTTCATACCCTCTTTTTATTCTAAAGTTACACCCTCAAAACCTAAATTGGTGCCCCCAACCCCCCCCCCACGGAATTGGTAATATATAGGAAAAACGTTGTGACGGCGTCGCGTTTTAATCGTGACGCCATCATGAATAGAATATTCTAGATATTAGGCTGGGTCGTGTACTGTGACGCCGTCGTGAGATATGGTGACGCCGTCTTGATCTTCATGGTGATGGTGTCACATTGTATTTGTGACGCCGTCTAGCCCTATAGAGACATTCTTGATAGATGTTGGTGTAGGTCCATAGTCTTGCCCGTTTCTTCTCTAAATGAGCCCAAATCATGTGTAATTCTTTCAAATGTCTTTCAAATGCGAAATACCTGAAAAGGAATGATTAAGTATCTATTTTGGGCATAAATGCATGATTTTAGTGGTTAAACGACCCTGAAAAAGTGTAAAAAATGACACCTCATTATAGGGACCCATGAGTGGGCATTTGGTCTTATAGGCGACTATATGCTGTGTTGTTGGATGAGACATCACTCAAGGTTGTATTGAGGTTGATAGTCATCATGACACTTTTCATTTATGCATCTTAGTCTTCTCTATTATATATCTTATGTTATGATTGATCATTATATTGCATTCCCGTGTTTCCGCCTATGACGAGGTGTGACAAATTGGTAATCAGAGCCAAGGTTATAGAGAACTAAGTGGTTTGGCCAAGACTATAACCTAAGAACCGTCATATAGTTTCGTTTTAGGATCTATGTACGCGGTGTTCCGCTTCTACTTACTTATGTGGTTATATAGTATATCGTACTAGTAAGTCAATCATCGAAATGTGTGAGCCTAATATGGGCACACTAGGAAAGGATACAGGTATAAATATAGTGGCCAACGTAGTTATAAACGTATCACGACTCAAGCATATTTATTATTATCATTCACACAAAACGGTGTTGACACCTTAGGACCGTATTATGTGTATCGTAGTATAATAAGTTATACTATATATGGTGACCTTCCTACCTACCTAACGTTACCTATGTCCTCCCTGGTGTAGATAATGCCGCCAGACTGACGATGGTAAGTGTTGGTGGGAACAACCGCACCACAAGGAGAAGGACGGGTGGACGGATTGGTAGAGGAGGTGGTAGAACTAGAGGTCGGTCTCGTGATCAGGGTAATGGTGAGATTGATGGTCAAGGTGGCCAAGTACGTGGTCAAGTAGGTGGCCAAGGTAATGAGGTGAATGATGGTGTCGATAGAGTCCTTGACTTCTCCACTATCATTGCATAACAACTGCAGAATTTACTTCCCACTGTCTTAGCTCAAGTAGGCCACCAAGTTATCGGTGCAATAGGGGATGGTAGGAATTCAAAACTGGTGGATGCCATCAATGACAACATCCAAGTCGACTGTAGGATTTTCATTGCAAACAACGGACGTAGAGGTGTATTATAAGGAGTTCTTAGCTTGTAATCCGAAAGAGTATGATGGTAAGGGAGGTGCTATAGTCTATACCCGTTGGATAGAGAAGATGGAGTCAGTTCAGGATATGAGTGGGTGTGAGGTAAACCAAAAGGTAAAGTACACTACTGGTTCATTTTTTGGTAAGGCTCTTACGTAGTGGAACTCTCAAATCCACACACGAAGCTGAGAAGCTGTCTGCAGGATGTATGGAAAGACTTTAAGGACTTTGACTAGAGAGAAATTCTACCGAGTAATGAATGCAATAGTTAGAGACTAAATTGTTGAATCATGCTATGGTATTACCCACCATGTACGCGATATCCTACCGCCCCCGCACCCTCGAGAGCTGGCCAAGCTGGTCTATGATAGGTTTCATGAGTTAGCTAGGTTAGTTCCTCACTTAGTAACCCCAGAAAGTAAGAGGATTGAAAGGTATGTGTATGGCCTTTGCTCCATAAATTTGAGAGAATGGTGGCAAACAACGAAGCCAAGGGACATTCCAAAAGGTGTGCTATAACAACCAGAATTTTCATCAAATGCCAAAATCAACTTATTTTATTTATGATGTACAATTGTAGGGGGAAATTTTTCCGTTTTTACATTACTTGCATTTCTAATATCTCACATATGCAATGTAGCATAACTAAACAGTAGACGGCGGGCTCACGCAAACCTACTATGGAAATCTATCCTTCATTATATGTCAAAGCAAAAATCATAACATGTCAAGTCACTATTTAATATTTTAATACAAAGTACATTATTCCTATAATGTACCATTCACAACGTTATAACAAAACGGGCTTAAAATTGTTATCATATACCTCAAAACCCTAATTCCATGAAAAATTAATATCTAAAGTGATTGTACAAGCTACTAAAGCATATGTACAAGTAATATAACATCTCATTTGAAATATAAACTCCTCCAAGTTTCAAGTCCAAGTCTTTAAAGCACAATCTACAAGTTCATTAAGCATGATTCCAAAATAGCCGTTTTACCTCCGTTTTCATTCTAATTTCTTCACCACCACTTTTGTACAAGCTACTACACTCAATTTACAATGTGTAAACCCTAATTATTCTATTCATAAACTTTAATACATATTTTTACACTCAAAACCCTAATTCAAAACCCTAAACCCTAAAACCGAGCTAGTTTCTTAACCCCATGACCCGTTTATCCTTTCGCCCATTTAAACCGAAACACAACAAATACTGTTGTAAACCCTTAATACAAATCCTACAAACATTAATCTTTAGCTCAAGGGATTTTCGAGTATAAATAGGACCCTAAACCCTCATTTTATCATCCCCACTTCCTCCTCTTTAACCAATTTTAGACAAGCAATCCTTTGCTAAAGGACGATCCTAAGATGGTCCCTAGAAGGTCTTCAAGATCAGAAGTGAAGCAAAAGAAACCAAAGAAAAGAACCCCGAAGTGTTTTCTAGGCATAGAGTGCAAAAGTCCTGATTTCTGACCCGTTTTCAAGTTTTAATCTCAAACCTAGGATCATGATCTTCATACTGTAATACACTCTTATAATGTTCATATGATCCTAAATAAACTTTGTTAAAGTTTCATAACTCAATCATGGCTCATTTTTATTTTGATTCCAAACGCGTACACCGCAAACCCTCATTTTATGTTTTCTTAAAACTAAATGTTAAATGGCTACATATTGTTTATAATTAGCTTAGGCATGCTTAATTATGTTAAATAACACTTTTATGATTATTGAAGGAATTTGAACTTAAAACCCGCGCGTTTACATTTTGAAACCCTAATTTGACCCGTTTTGCTTCCTAGCTTAACGAATCGTTATTTTAAACTTTTGTTATGTTAAACCTTCATATTTTAGCTTATATTAACAAGCTATAACCTGCTAATATCAATTAGAAACTTAAAATAAGCTTGCATGGCATTTTGGACTTGTTTTGCAAAAGTATTCCATGCAAGGGGTATATATCGTAACTTTCTGAAATTAATAACTAGAAGGGCTGAATATGTCATTTTATCAAAGTTATAACTATAGGGGTCTATTATGTCACTTTTCAAAGTGCAAGGTTTACTTTGTATATCTTTTAAACTTGAAGGACCAAACTCGTAAAAGTGCAAACTCCAAGGGTATATTTTGCCATTTTTCATTCTCAATGGTCTAAAATGTAACATTTTGAAAAAGTATAAAAACATGTTCAAAACATTACAAGACATAACTTTAATGAATTCTTCCCATGCTTATCATTTCCAGATATTGATCAAAACACTTAAAATCGATTATATCATATCACAATACTAGGGAGCTTCATATTAAGCGGTTTCCATCTTGGTTTTACGTTTTGACGAGTGTTGGGTTTACGATTAAAGTTCAGTTTAGATCCTAACGTTTTTTACTGAATTAACTCTGAATTATGATGGCCCGAACGGTGATACAATAATTCCAAACTTTCCAATCAAACTCCTAACTCTCTGAACCAAGATTCTAGAGTACAATCTTCCTAAGACTTGACATATTTACTCAGGTTGCGTGACATGGCTGTTTACTATCATTTTGCTATATCAACCTTCCCCCGTTAAGATTGTGATAAGGTCGTCAGCTTTCATTCTGAAATATTTATTGCATCTACCTATCAGGTGAAGTTTATAACCTCGCCTTTACTTATTTACATGTTTTATAAACCCGCGAGGGGGATACATGCTTGTTACAAACTCTTTTACATACTCGTTTATCTTATAACAATGTGATTACTTTTCAAAGACTTAGTGAGTTCATAGCCTCACTTTTAAATCTCTTATATTTCATAAACCCGTGAGGGGGATACATGCTTAAACTATGAATACAAGTGCTTTTCCATATATATAGCTATTGCTATACCATTACGACTAATGTCTAATTTACTATATGCCAAAAGTCCCTCATTATCATGGACCATTAATCACTTACGGGTGAACGTGAATATTGTGGATAGATCTATCGGGATTGACGAATCCTGTTTGTGTTAACCGGATAGGTAACCAAACACACTATATTTGAATTTCATAGGTATATGGCAATTACCTACACCGAGGGCCATTATCTCTCTATATATACCACATCATTTTGGGTATATATATACCTATTCAGTGTGTGCCCTGATCTTAGACCAAGACCAAATAGACCAACGACTAACAAAGACGAAAAAACAATATTACACTGATACTATGATAATTTTATTCGTTGCAATTATTACAAAACGGGTATATAATACGTGAACCAAGATCATAACAATCTACCATTTACACTAATTAATTATGTTAGTACAATCATTACAATATGACTTGTATTCAAACTATTTAATCAAAACCTATGCATATTTCACTCAAACCATTGTGTAGACTTTTAGTTGTTTATCTCAGGTAATTGAGCAACTTATGGCACGGAGTGGCATGGACATAAAGATGGCTAAAAACTTGTTATCATTCACATTGTAACTAGATTTTGGGACCTGCCATTGTAAAACTCTGATTTTACATGAATGATAACGTATCTTTTGAACAACGTCTCTTTTAAGTCGTTTATATAGATTTATGATTGTTGTATCCATGAAGTTATACCCAGATTAGGCTTCCGCCTGCTATATTGTAAAAAAAATGGGGGTGTTAATGTGCAGATAGCTGGCAATTTGATGATCAAAGCCTTAGGAATGGATCAATAAAAAAGAACCCTAGAAATAGAGGAAATAGGGGAGAACCTAGCAAGGATAGGAATGTGAGAGATGACAACAAAAGGACTAGGACTGGAAATGCCTTTGCTACAACTACCAACCCTGTCGGGAGAGAGAACACGGGTACGATACCCAAGTGTACCACCTGTAACACTTACCATCCACCTGAGGTGCCTTGTCGCACATGTTTCAACTGTAACCGCCCAGGTCATTTTGCCAAGGATTGTAGAGTCGTGCCTAGGAATGTAAACCCGGTGAATGCGAGAAACCCCATAGCTGCTCATGGAGCATGCTATGGGTGTAGAAGTACCGATCACTACAAGTTAGCTTGTCCTAGGTTGAATCGAGCACAAGGGCCGAGAGAGAACTGTCCAAACCAAGCTTTAGCTAACAATAGGGGTCAGGTTCAAGGAAACCAAGGGAACCAGGCAAGAGGAAGGGAAATTATGTTGGGAGCAGAGGAGCTTCGCAAGGGACCGACCATGTGAAGGTACGTTTACTCTAACGATTTCATTATCGTACTACCTTATTATACTCTGGTGCGAATAGTTTTGTTTCCACTACTTTTATACCTTTGTTAGGCATAGAGCCCGACGATTTAGGTTTCAGTTATGAGATTGAGATAGCTAGCGGGCAGCTAGTAGAAATTGATAAGGTCATTAAGGGTTGCAAACTAGAAATAGATGGTCATGTGTTTGACATTAACTTGATACCCTTTGGAAGTGGGAGTTTTGATGTGATCATAGGAATGGATTGGTTGTCTGACCATAAGGCTGATATAATTTGTCATAAGAAAGTAGTAAGGATACCACTACTAGATGGCAAGGTGCTTAGAGTATTAGGAGAAAAACCAGAAGAGAAGATAAGACAGTTAATGAGTGCTAAGGCTAAAGAGAAGAAACAAGAAGAGATCGTGGTAGTGAGAGATTTTCCCAAGGTATTCCTGGATGATCTATCAAGATTACCTCCTATTTAAGAAATCAAGTTTCGGATTGAGTTAGCCCCTGGAGCAATGCCGGTTGCAAAGTCTCCCTATCGTTTGGCACCTTTTGAATTAGAGGAGTTGTCGAGTCAACTCAAGGAACTCCAGGACAAAGGTTTCATTCGACCAAGCTCATCTCCTTGGGGAGCACCGATATTGTTTGTTAAGAAAAAGGATGATTCCTTTAGGATGTGTATTGATTATAAAGAGTTAAACAAGTTGACCATCAAGAATTGTTATCCACTCCCTAGGATTGACGACTTATTTTACCAACTTCAAGGATAGTACTTCTCTAAGATAGACCTTAGGTCCAGATACCATCAGCTAAGAGTGCATGAGGATGACATTTCAAAGACTGCGTTTAGAACTCGTTATGGACATTTCGAGTTCCTAGTAATGCCCTTTGGTCTGACTAACGCACCAGCGGTATTTATAGATTTGATGAATCGGGTATGTAGACATTATCTGGACAAGTTTGTGATAGTGTTCATTGATGATATCTTGATTTACTCTAGATAGGGCAGGATCATGAAGAGCATTTAAGATTGGTATTAGAACTGCTCAAGAAGGAGAGGTTGTTTGCTAAGTTTTTTAAGTGTAATTATGGTTGCGAGAAGTATCGTTTCTTAGGCATGTAATTAATGGTGATGAGATTTATGTAGACCCTAGTAAGATTGAAGCTGTTAAGAGTTAGGAAGCCCCTTGAACTCCGTCTAAAGTTTTTTCGTTCTTAGGAATGGCAGGGTATTATCGTAGATTCATTGAGAACTTTTCTAAGATAGCTAAGCCGCTTACTATCTTGACTCAGAAAAGTAAGACCTTTGACTGGGGTGAGGAGCAGGAGAATGCATTTTAAACTTTAAAGGATAAGTTGTGTAATACACCTGTTCTAGCTCTCTTTAATAGACCAAAAGATTTTGTGGTATATTATGATGCGTTCGGGTTAGGACTAGGTTGTGTGTTGATGCAAAGAGGTAAGGTGATAGCTTATGCATCTAGGTAGTTGAAAATTCATGAGAAGAATTACACCACCTATGATCTGGAGTTGGGTGCGGTTGTGTTTGCCTTTAAGATATAAAAACATTATCTGTATGGGACAAAGAGTGTCATATATAGGGATCATAGAGTCTCCAACATATCTTTAGTCAAAAGGAATTGAACATGCGACATCGTCGCTGGATAGAGCTTTTAGTGATTATGACTGCGAAATTCGCTACCATCCCGGTAAGGCAAACGTAGCACTGAGTAGGAAAGAGAGAGTGAAACCTAAGAGAGTTCGAGCTATAAATATGACCCTTCAGTCGAATATCAAGCATAGGATACTGGCGGCTCAGAAGGAGGCATCTGATGAGTCTGTAGGATTGCAGAGAGGGCTAGATGAGATGATAGAGCATAAGAGTGATGGAGCGTTGTACTATCTAGATCGAATATGGGTTCCTTTAAAGGGTGATGTGAGAACTGGATAAATAGATAAAGCCTCATAGTCGAAGCTACTCTATTCACCAGGAGCTGATAAGATGTATTATGACCTTAGAGATATGTATTGGTGGCCAAGAATGAAGAAGCGGTATAGTGTTTCTGTTTTCAGTAGGTGTTGACTTTATTTTGAAGGTAAAGGTGAGCATCAAAGGCCGTTTGGCTTGCTGCAGCAACCTGAGATTCCTGAGTGGAAATGGGAGAGAATAGCCATGGATTTTGTGACTAAGTTACCAAGGACTAGTAGTGGGCATGACACAATCTGGGTCATTGTGGACCGATTGACTAAGTCTGCTCATTTTCTACCTATGCGTGAGGATTATAAGATGGATAGATTGGCTAGGTTATACCTGAATGAGATTGTTGCTAGACATGGTGTGCCGATCTCGATCATATCTGATCGTGATATTTGTTTCACATCGAGGTTTTGGCAGTCAATGCAAGAGGCATTAGGAACCCGTTTAGACATGAGTACGGCTTACTACCCACAGACCGACAATCAGAGTGAGCATACAATCCAAACCTTAGAAGACATGCTGAGGGAATGCGTCCTAGACTTCCGGGGAAGTTGGGATGTTCATCTTCCCTTGGTTGAGTTTTCATATAACAATAGTTATCGTTCTAGTATGAGATGTGCGCCGTTTAAGGCTTTGTATGGAAGAAAGTGTTGTTCGCCGATTATGTAGGCAGAGCTCAGAGAAGATTAGTTAATAGGACCTAAGTTAGTGCAAGAGACTACTGAGAAGATCTCGCAGATTAAGGATAGACTTAAGGCTGCGTGTGATTGTTAGAAGAGTTATGCTGACAAAAGGAGAAAACCTTAGAGTTTAGTGTAAGTGAGTATGTCTTGCTCAAAGTGTCACCTTGGAAAGGTGTGGTACGCTTTGGGAAGAAAGGAAAGTTAGCACCTAGTTTGTCGGACCCTTTGAGATCACTGAGCGGATCGGTCTGGTCGCCTATAGACTTAGGTTGCCTGAGGAATTGAATGGTATTCATGACACGTTCCACGTGTTGAACCTTAATAAGTGTTTGGCTAATCCAACACTGCAAGTGCTTTTGGATGAGATCCAAGTTGATGCTAAGTTAAATTTTGTGGAAGAGCCTGTGAAAATCTTAGACCGGCAGTTCAAGAAGTTAAAGCGGAGTAGAATTGCCATCGTCAAGGTTTGGTAGAATTCGAAACGTAGACCTGAATTCACATGGGAGCGGGAAGATCAGATGAAACTTAAGTATCCGCATCTGTTTAGTGCTGATAGTAGTTGAATTTCGGGGGCAAAATTATTTTTAAGAGGGGTAGAATGTAACCCTTGCCCTTTCTGTGTTTTGAATATTCTAATATTAGTCCTTTGACTGTTTGACGTTTGTCAGTTTTATTAGAATATGTACCGTGTTGACGGTGGTGAATTTATGAGATTTGAGGTATTTTATGGTTTATTGTGTATAATAATCCTTTTTAGAGGGTATTATTATGTTATTTATGTTCCGGGTGGTTTGACCCGTGAATTGTGAGAAATGCCAAAAAACGAGTCCCGACACGTCCGTTAATGTTCAAATAAGTTTTTGGGAAGTATAACGTGGAAATATATCGTGTAAATACTCTAAGTTATTGGAAAAGTATTTTTAAGATGAATAAAAAAGCTACGCAACTTCGAGAAATATTTTACGATCACCGGTTTTTGAGATTTAAGTGAACCCAACACGAAGGAAGGCACCCGTGCCTCTGGATACCTTAGTCGCGGGTTCAAGACATAAGGGAGACAAGGTGGCTTAACTTTAGCAAACATGGTCCTTCCTTGGTACATTTTGGCTTATATGGTTTGTTTTATCTCATTTCAAAAATCATTCATCAAAAATTATACACACACTTTCTCTCTTTCTCTCCTTGGCCACGGCCGAATGAAAATTCACACATACAAATTTTATTTTTGAATTTTGATCAAGAACATGGTGGTTTAGAGTGTTTCCGGGGTGATTCTAGTGTTCGGGTAATCGTTTAAACTACGTTTGGGTAGTCGGTTCGTGTTCGTTCTCGCTTTTTGAAACCCTCTTTGTAAGTTTTCTAAATTTACATTTAACTTGTACTTTTGTGTGTTAAATGATGCATAGATGTTAGTTGTACGGTGCGTTTGTTAAAAATCGAAAATGAAAAGTTTGCGATGGATAAAAAGGGTTCGGTTTGGGTTCGAATGGAAAAGAAAAGGGTATAAGGTTTTATTATTTTTGATATTGTGGTCGTGATGGTTGAAAAACATATATTTTCTATGTAGCTTATTTTGTATATGGCTTATTTTGGCTTATTTTTAAGCTCGAAATGGCTTATTATGGGCTTATTAGCTCTTAGAAAAGAGAGGGTATGCAAGGAAAGTGTTTTTGGTTATTATCCTAGTATGTCGTATTTTCGTGGACTATTTTTATAGCCTATGGTGATAACCGAATATATTACGTAATTTATTAGCTTATTAATAAGGTATTTGGACTTATTTTGGAGCTTATGGGCTCACGGCCAAATAAGCACAATAAGTTGTGGCTTATTGTGGCTTATTGAGGTCCGGATTATTTTGGTTAAGCTTTTGATTTGGACTTAAAAATACTAATGGGCTTTAGTATCGGGCTTAAAATGTATTTTGGATATGTAAAACCCTTAATGGATCCTTATTGGGCTTTAAAGCCCAATAAGCGTTAACTAGTCGTTTTATGAGTTTTGACGAACTTTTGGAAGGCGAAATGTACTTATGAAATGTTATTGAAAGTTGTTTTGGGAAATGTAATTTGATAAACGTTGCGAAATGTGATTTTGAGGTTTTTGTCGAAAAATGGTGAAATTGCGAAAAGTGGTTGAATTTATGGTTTGAAAACCTTGTAAAACGTTATATAAACGTACGGGTCATGTCGAAATTTCATAAAAAGTCTATACTTAGAATTTTTACTCAAAACGTGACTTTTCGATTTCATAATGAAATATTATTATATTATTATTTTAATAAGTCGACTAAAAGATAAAAATACATTTTCTTCAAAACTTCTCTAAAATGTTTAGCGTGAATAAACATTTCATTTCGTATAGTATAAATGATTAATTTATGGTAACTAAGTGTACCGGATGGATTTATCAGGATATATTTCTTATATTACTTATCTATTTTCTTTAAATAGTATGAGTATATTATAGAGAGATATGAGCTTGGATATGAATCGTTTTGAAGTTAAGTCGTTCAAAACATCACACCACTAAAACAGTTAAGGATAACCATACAACGCGTCTGACCTCTATGCATCAGATCGGGGGAAAAATGATTTTGGAAATTAATGATTAAAATGAAACGTTAATTGGACTAGGTCGTGTTCGGACGTCGTTGCATTTGCTTGTGTGATATTAAGATTGTGGCTAGACGCCTTTGCTTGAGGTGAGTTCTCGTAGCCCTACTTTTTAAATCTTTTCCGTTGGGGGAAAATGATACTCAAATGTGTTTTGAATGTGTTTTCTACCTGTGCGAAACGTGGTTTTGTTTTTGGGACAATTTATGTGCTTATGACTGCTATGTGAATATTATGTGGTTTGATTATACTTGCATGCATCGAGATGCACGACAATGTATGTGATTAGCAAGGATTTGCTATGTTTTGTGGTGGTCCTGCCCTAAGTAATTGCTCCAGCTGGTAGACCCTTAGGTGCGTAAGTGACATTCAGAGTTGCGACTTCAAGAGGCATTGTATATGCTGGTTTGATGACTAGCGGGGATGCTAGGTCATGGTACATGATTAGCAAGAGTTGTTCGGTGGGGAGGGTGGGGTTGGGGAGGGATGCTAAGTATGGTTATTGTTTGCATATATTCACCTGTCATATGGCATAATGGCCATTTGTTGAAAATAAATTGGCCAGCGACTGGTTTTAAATCAACCTACAAGCTCACCTAACATTATGTTACCGTTTTGAGTATCATTTTCAGGTGAAGAGAATGATCGTTAAGGTTGAGATGTGAGATAGCAGACTTTAAGTGTATCCTATATGGATCATGTTTGAGAGGTCTTACTTTTTGAAGTGTGTTACGGATTTTTTTTTTTGAGGATTGATGTTTAAGATTGTATGGACCCCTGCGTGTGCATTTGGTCTTGTAGGCGACTATATGATGTGTTCTTGGATGGTACATTACTCAAGGTTGTATTGAGATTGATGATCATCATGACACTTTTCATTTATTCATCTTAGTCTTCTCTATTATGTATCTTGTTTTATGATTGATTATTATGTTGTATTCCCGTGTTTCCGCCAATGACGGGGTGTGACAGTAATACACCAACAAGGCGGAAAAAATCACACATACACATCCATAATGATGGAATAGATACATGTGATTGCTCGCATCCTCATTCGAGCAAGACCAAAGGTTAGGGATTAGGAAAGGGAAAATCATTGGTGTTAAATAAAAAGAACAAAACAAATAGATTAAGTCCAATCAGATAAGGAACAATGTTGCTAGTTACTTTCCCGATATTACCAATGAAAAAGGCACAAAATCATAAACATAAATGTCTTGATCATAGATCAACAAAAACAACCTTATTTGGCGTTCCTGTAATGGTCAACTCCCAATCATCCATAATATACATATTATACAACATTAGTGGCAATATCGACCACTTTATACAAGAAATACATGGTTGGTTTATTTCGACAAACATACAACAATACTTTACAGAATCAGTTTTTTGTATTTTTCACCTTTTTTGATTTTTTTAAACACTATGAATTTCGGTGTATTTTCACATCTTCACGATCTTAATAAATCCGGATAATTTTATCATAATCCCCTATACTTCAGATATGAAAATAGTTGTGAAAGTAGTAAAACACATTGAAAGATTGAGACTAAAAATATACACTATTTTCACATTCTAATTACAATGTGCAATTTTTCTGACCTAACCGTAGATAGAAAATATGCATTGCGACATGAAATACAATACTTTACACAAAAGCATCTAGAAACCAATTAATGATTTAATCTAATAGGGTAGGCTAAGGTGTAAAGGTGTAACGAAACATATATTTGGTGTAAGAAAAGAATGGAATGGCTCAACAAGTTTTTCTAGGGGTATCTTACTTTAAAACAAAAGGGTTTATACGAGGGTTAACTAACCAGTGTAGTTAGTTAATATCACAACATGTATAGGCTTTTTGGGTGTAATCCTAGAAATTTACTAGTTTAGAAAATGTCACTCCATTAAGTGAAATTCGAATGATCTGTCTCACTTGGTGAGATTGAATACGTGAATGGAAGTCTTAAGTCCCACTAAAAGATTTATTGTGTAAATCATATTGCATATGGGATTAGTTGTATCAATTGTCATTGTAGTGCAAGATGATTTGCCACAAACTTGGGTTTGAGGGGATATTCCAAACATTATCCCACATAATGTTCAAAAGTTACATAATTATAGCCTGTGTTGTTTGTATACACTAGTGCTTGAGATGATACTCAATCTTAGTCAAGGCAAGTTTATCATCATGATGATAACATTTCTAACTACACATGCTTGGTTTAACATTGCTGACTACACATGCTTGGTTTAAAATCATAGTTGCATAAATACATTAAAAGAATAAGAATGCTTTACGGTTTGGAAAACTGTTGAGATGACTGTCTCTATTAGGATGTTTTGCGTATGTCATACATCTTATGGAATTTAATGTGACTAGACTCATATAAGTAATACTTATAAGTGAGTGCACACTTACAAAATAACAATCATCATATTATTCAAAGAACTTCACGATTCGTGAATTTTGAAATTAAGTATCATCAAAGTGTACAAGATCATAACTTAGTTCATTTGTTCATAAAACCTATGCCTTATCACCAATTGCAATTGTTGTGAATAAGACATTGGTATTCAACTAGGATCATCATGCATTGATCTTATTTGGTATTTAGATAATGGAATTGTAAGCAGTTGTAAAATAATGAATTGAAATACATGGTATGATCATTTTCATTTATGCTATTAGTTTTTCTATAATATGCATGTTGTTAATCCTCTGAATAAAATTTATTTTATTCTAATAGTAAACCCCAAATTGGGTCGAAAGCGGAATCTATGGTCGAGAGCGTTACTTCATAAGTATATTGCACAAGCTATGAGAGAACAGCCTCTAAATGAGTCGTTTGAAAAGTAATCTCGTTGATTTAATTAAAATTGAACTTGTTATAACACTTGTCCCGTATTTACATCACAATGAAAAAGCTTGAAAGTAATACAACGAGATTTGTTTGTAGAAAACCATGTATTTAATCTTGTATAGTCTAGACTCCAGTGCACATCATGTATGTCAAGTATCTAATTCACCTGAGAAAACATGCTTAAAAGTGTCAACATAAAGTTGGTGAGTTCATAGATTTATGTAAGTATAAATGTAAACCACAAAACTGTATATATATATTTATATTTTTTATATATATATATATATTAATTTATATGTTGTAAGTCCCGCCTATACAAGACTTGCAACACATAAACTTAAATATATAGGTTTTCTTAAAACGCGTGTAAACACCAACCACACAAAACGCGTTTGTTAAAATATTGAAATCAATGGTTTGTAAAGTATACATGTTATAATAGTTACCAAAATTGTATGTATGAATGTTGGACCGCAATATTTCAAAGAGTATGATTAATTATAATGATACACAATTATCACAACAATGTTTCAAAGTATGTTATTGCCTAGTATGCAAACTAGGAGTGATTATGATTTGCACCCTTAAGTTTATGAAACTGCGACGTATACTTATATGTATGCCACTTTATTCAAGGCACAGTAAGAGTTCATAAGTATGTAGTTGTTGGCCTTGTAGACACCAATCCAGTCGTGCTCCGACATGGTATAACGTTCGTTTCCAGAGTAGCTAATCACCCAAACGGGGATTGTCAATCCTGAATAGATCTATTTTATAACATTCGCGCTTACCCTCCAAGTAATTAACAATTCATGCAACCTAAGCTAATCTGTAATCATTCGAGTAAAAGTAAAGTTGTTACGTCCATAAGTAAAAACAAATATTGTATCTCACCGTGAGATATGAAAATTAGTTTGTAATAAATCATGTAAATGAGTTTGTAAATGTTTATGTATCCGAGTATATAAATGAGTCACGAGATCAAGTATGCAATCAAGTATGTAAAAGAGATTGTAAAAGATATATGTAAACAAGTTGTAACAGGCATGTATTCTCCTCTGAGATTCATAAAGCAAATGTAAAACAAGTGAAAGAGGGGCTATAAGCTACTTGAGTGAATGAATCAACAATGTAAGTCACAGAATGAAAATGCATCACGTAAGTGTCCGAATGCAACCTAATTAAGTATAGGTCATATGAGTACTAAGTACTCTGAATAACTAATACCGTATATAATTATATGTAGCTACATCACCATCTAATTGTATTTGTGAAATAATATTTAAATCGCATGATAAATAATAACCATGTGTTTGTACTCGTATAATCGTATAAATAATTCAATCGCCTTCGTAAAATAATATTTATAAAGTTTAAAACATGTATAAATATTATTTAAGTGATTCTAAAATGTTTTGCAATTCTTTTTTATTAAAACGAACAAACACTTATTAACGTCAGGAATAGTGACAAGTATTGAAAAAAATAAGATTAAAATAAAATAATAAGAAAATTTTCAAAAGAAAAAAAAATTAAAAATACGAGAACAAAAAAAAAAACCTAACCCACCCATATAAACATAGACCATCCCCCCCCCCCCAACTTAAAAAATTTATAAGAGGAAGAAATGAAACCACGAATATAAAACACCAACCATACCACAAACACACTAAAAAAATATAAATATCAGTTGATATTTTAAAATAAATCAAAGGGGGACTTGTTTAATAAGAAGAATAAAAAATAGCATATACATAATTAAAAAATTAATATTATATTTAATAGGCGCTATCTTTCTCGTTTAATTTTGTTTTGTTATTTCTTAATGTCACGCTTTTGTATTAAGAAGATTGGTAAAATACTAAAATTTATACTTTCTAGTCATACCTGATGAATAGTACTTTTAGATGGTTCATGTATATTTATAAAAACTATTTGATAAAATTAATCGTCGTAACCTCGTAAAGTCATATCTTATACGTTTTAACTTTGTTTTAGTGATTCTTTCGAGCACGTCTCGTAATTAAAAGTTCTATTAACTAAGATATTTTTCAAAAAGATTCTGTATTGGAATAGTTGATAATCAATATTAATTCTTTTTTTGTTGTAATTACCTGCCACTTGTTTCACTAACACTTCAAAAGAGACATTTTTCTGTTATTTTGGTTTTAGGTGAAATTAGGAATATGACAAGAAAACAATGGAAAAAAGACTAAAAGTGTAAATTTTGATGATGTTCGGCGTAAGACTAAAATGTTACACCATACATAAATTAAGCAGGCACGAAGATCAAGGAAGCACTTTACGGTGTAACGACATATCTAGTTACGCCGTAACCCTATGTTTGGAAGGAAATCTTGTCAAAGTTATTGTTATGACCGTTATACATAAGATTCACAAGCTAACAAGAATGATCCGGAGGTCGGGGAGGATTGAACAAATAGAAGCCTATTATAGTGAGAGAAAAGGGGAAGCTGGTGTGTTCTAGAGAGAGAAAACACACACCATATTACAAATTCTGAATCTACCCCTCATGGAAGTATGGAGGGGATTTATCTAGCCCAGGACACGATCTATTTACTCCCTTGACATTTCTTGTCCCTGCGTGTCGGCTGATATAAAAACTAAATGTAATTCCGTATTAGCCGGAATATATAAGGTAACAAATTTCCCCAATATGGGGTGCATACGGGAATTATCTTACATGTTCTAACAGTACAGATACAAACATAATATAACTGCATTTCAAGGCGCTTCAATGCTGAGATGACGTTTTGTCTTTCTAGTCTTGATACTTGTACTCCATCTTGGATTTTCTATGTCTTTACTTGTTTTGGAACCATTGTAGTATGCATGAGTTGGATTAACTTCCCCCAATTCATGCAGCATGTCTTTAAAAAGCTTTCTTTATAGACTCCTTTTGGCGAAGTTTCTGAATCTGCTTCCCCCAAACCAACATTCGTATCTTGAGCAGATTCTGAATGTTGATGTAGATTGAAGATTTACTAACATTGACATTTAAAGTGCACAACGGAATTTTGTAGAAGAAACAGTCAACCACACCATCTAATACTGCTTCTATACTGTATCATGACATTCGGTCTTGATGAATATCCGTTCGGGGGAACATGCAAGATGATCGCAGGATTTTCTACGCTGCAAAAGTACTTCACAAAAAAAAAACATATTAGTGAAGTAGTATAGACTATTCCCCCTGACGTTGACTGATAAACATCAAAAGTATCAAAGTACATGTATTCCCCCATGATGGTTTTGAACTCTCGGAAGCATCATTGACGTGTACGACCATATACTCGAGAAGTTCTTGTCATAAGCAACAATCTTGAAAAGTTATGAAAGACATTGAAGAACTTTAAAAGATTTTGCTGAGGACTGTGAAGTACCATTGACGTTTTAGTAGGTTCAATTTCCAGTGAGAGTTAATGATCACATCTCAATTTTACTCTTTGCTAATTAACAACCTCGTATTCTATCGGGCTATTGCTGTGTCCACTTGGTGACGATAAACCTGATATACCAAACTTTAAAATAAGTAAAATTCCCAAATTTGTACTTACCGCTGGCACTGTTGTGATAGAAGAACGTGCAGAAGGAAATTCATTGTTTCACACTTATTAGAATCTATACTAACACTACGTGACATCTTCCGAACATGTGCAGTTGAACTCTTAGCATTAATGTTCTTCAAGACTCTATTCTTCAATTTGGTGTCCTTAGACTTTTGTCTTCTAACACTATTAAAACTTTCTAAACCTGTGGAATTAGAAACATTTATGTTAGTTTTAGAATCCGGTGTCTGTGTCTCTGTTTTTATGATTCTGTACATTCCTCTTGCAAGTACATTCTCATTTTGTGTTTGACCTTGCTTGTTTGTGGGTGTAGGATGTAAAGTGACTCGTTTTGACTATCTACATTGACTTTAGAATTTGACATTTTCTTAGCCTTAATTGCTATGTTTTTAGGCAATGGTGTTACATAAAGAAGTGTTCCCGAGGCCTCAGATTTGTCAAACTTAGTGTTCACATTCTTTCCCTTGTTAACAGTTTTAAGCGTATTCTCGAGTTCAGATATTGTTATCAAAAGATCTTGATTCTGAGCACGCACATCAGCATAAGCATATGTCTTTTGATTAACATGTTTAATCAACTCATCAAGCTCTTTTTTATGTTGAGTTCGTGTTGCTTTTATTGAATTTTAAAGCTTTTGATATTCAAGCAACACATTCTCATCATTCAATGTTGATAACTTTGAATTCTAAGAGACGTCACAAGCCCTTTTCTCTTTTTGATGTTGTAATTTGAGTTCAAAATAAATACTTTGAGCTTGTGATCGCTTAAAATCATTTTCAAGAATTTTGATTCTCTTGAGTAAATTGGCATGGATATCTTTGGAATCACTTGAAATTTTCGCAAGTTCGTCTTTTAACAGCTCATTTTTTTTGTTTTTCAACAGAAAGCAACACACAATCTTAGATTTCATTTGTCAAAGATACTTCCAAAAGTTTATCGATCTTATTTTGAAGAATATTTTCTTTTGAAGATTTTTCGTCAACTTTTTGTTCCATTGATTCAAAAATATTTAACATTTCTTGTACTTCTACAATGAGTTATTTTTTAAGTTCTTTCAAATTCTTTGATAAAGAAGCAGACATCGGAATTACATCAGTTTTATAAAACTCTCAGTTTTATAAAACTCTCTTAAAGAATTTTGACTATCAGACATCCATCTTCGTTATCAATCTAGTAAAAGAGTATTATCAATCCTTGTTCGTAAACTATTAATTGCCACACCCAGTGTGTCAAACATTTTTAACAATTTACTCTCTTTAGGCATTTTTGGAATTTGTAAATCCGACATCACTTTATTTGACTCAGAAGTGGAAGGAAATGAAAAATATGTTTGTTCAACAGAAGGTTCGTTTTGAGGAATAAATATTTCATAAAGAGCATTTAATTTTCCATAATCTAGTTGAATCATTTTGTTTCTCATTTTCAATCGACTTTCTTCCGCATCCTCTAATGTTTTATCAGAATCAGGTGAATCAATTTTTATTTTGTATATGAAGCATTTCACCATGATACATTTTTGGTTGTGCTGCAATGGCTTTCTTGAGACGTTTGAGATTTTGATAACCCAGCCCAACTTTGAAAAAAGGATCATAAACTTTATTAGGTGTCTTTTCAAGCATGTGAATTGTTTGAATTGATTGACACATTTTATAAACAATTCGATCATGAGAACTCAGTTTTTCCTCGAGATCAACAATATCTTTAAGATATCAATTTTCTCGTTCTTTGAAAGCCTTTTTAGCCAACTGTGTTTCATGTTAAATTATTAGCTTTTTATTTTCAACTTTGAAAAAATCACTTTTAATTTTATATTTTTCTTTCAAAATTCGTTCAATGGTGTCTTTATCAGCACGTATTTCACGTTCCAACTCTTCACATGTTTCTTTATATTTTGAACATTGAACCGTTTTTAACTCAAATGTTTTCACCCGTTCCTTACACGTTTCAAGCTCCTTTTATAGCAACTCTTTTTGCTTTTAAGCTCAATGTTTAATCGTTTTTTTTATTTTCAGCTTCTTTTGAACATTGCATACCATAATCTAAATATTATGATATTGATAATGAGCATTTGAATCACGTTCAGACGTGATCATCCGTTTTTTACACATAAGGTTCATCAAATATGATTATTAGAATCAATTGATCATCATAAGATGTGTGATTAATATGTTTACGTTTTTTACGTGTGATTCGCTTATTCATGAACCTTGAATGAAGCATTTGTGACAACTGTGCTTTGAGCAGGTTGGTCAAACCGTTAGTATTGGCTTGAGCCTCATTATGTGTTTTAATAATATTGTGTTTATGTGATCTTATTGTGGTTTTGGTACCAATCTCTGTGAGCGTAATCGTCTAATTTGTGTTAATTTATGGTTAAGTGGGTTTTTCATTTTTTTCACATTTTATGACAATTATAAATGATGGTATAATTCTAATGTGTACGTATTTATATGTATATGTATCGATGTATATCTTAAAGTGTTTGGTGTTAGAATATTTAAAAGTTAGTTTAGGAGAATATTGAAATTAGAACTTTGTTTTATTAAGTTGGTAAAACAAAAAATTAGAAATGAATATTTATTTATAGATATTTAATTTGGTGTTAATTTAAAAGGTTTAAAGGTAGAAATAAAGGGTTTTTTTTTATAAAAATGTTCAAAATTAAAGGGTTGTTGTTGTAATTAAAACAAATTAAATAAATTAAAAAAATTAATATATGGGGTGTTTGTTTCGAACGTGGGAAGATAAAAAGGGGGTGAAGCTATTTTATTCCGAATCAGACTCTAATTTAATCATTATCCCTGACTCTTTTACATAAACACTATAATACATTCTCTTTCCCATTCACCTTATTTTGGGACCCGGTCGACTCAAGAAAAGTGAAAAAAAAGTTTTTTTTATTATTTAAGATCCAAGTGGTGGTTCGTGTTAACTAATCGAAGGTTTTAGGTATGTTCATAAACTTTAATTGTTTTAATTTTCTTTTTAATTCATGTAACAATAAAGTGATGGATAAATTAGGTTCATAAAATCTCGTAAATTAATAAGGTTAACCTAATTAGGAAGTGTTTTATGGTTTAATTAGGAATTATTGATGTATGCTGGATAGAGTTTAGAACGCGATAGAAATGAATTTAGGGTTTTTTTGAGTCAGTATTTGGGTCATCTTGTTCGATTGTTATCTCATGATTGGTAACGAGATTTTTGAAGAATCTTATGTCTATTGATAAGTTCAGAGAGTCTAGTTTCCAAAAAGTCCGGCCCCGAAAGTTTTGAGGTTGCGGAAGTTAGTCAAATAAATTTTAGCAGAAAAGTTGTTAAAATTAGTAAATTTGGAGTCTGAAAATTTCGTGGATGCGGGTAAACCCTACTTAAAGTTCAAAATTGGGGTAAAAAAATCACGGGTTATATTTATGGTGTCTATTAACTCCAGTTCTAAGGGCTAGCGATAAAACATTTTCTAAGTTTTTTTAAGGTTGTCAAAATTTTTATTCGACTGTGGCTTGTTCAGGTCCGAATCTGAGTACTTTGTAAAGATGAATTTTTATAAAATAGTTTCACTTAGTATTATTATTTTTAATTATAGTAGCTCACAAACTAATTGGGGAGTATGGGATGTAAGGAGAACCATCAATTAGGTGTTTTAGGATTTTATTTATGGTCATTAATAGTGACTATAATATAAAGTTTACTACCCAGAAACTGAAAAGTTGAAAATTAATGGTTAAGGTTATATAGAGTATGAAAATGATTTGGAAGATGTATATAAAGGATTATAAACTTAGTGTAAGGTTTAGAAGTCCATCATGTGATTGTTACATTGACTTAGGCATTTAGTCAAACCGAGTGTAACTTATGTTTGTTGTGTTTAGATTGTGTCAAGATCTTGTCAAGTAAGCTAAAGTATCAAGTGTGAGTTTACATAGTTTACATTTTACTATGTTTTATTGCGGTTGGGGAAATGATGCAAAATATAATTTGAAGTGTTTTAATTGTTATGATTATGTGGTTTAAGTTACGCATGGATTTTTATGAAGCTATTATATGTTATGTGTTGCATGTTGTATGATGTTGTGTTGGTTTTCGCCTACTTTGTGGGTAAGAGGTCTCGCCTACTTTGTGTGGGTATGAACCTGTGTGGATATGGTAGTAAGAGTCTGGGATGGGGGATATCGTTCCTCTCCATGACTATTTTTGTGGTTTGGATCGGGGGACACGTTCCGTCCCAATGGTGATTGTTAGTTGAATGCATGTTAGCAAGTATAATAGCCAGCTTAATTGTCCTGCCATGTTTTATTTTTTTTATAATCAAAGTAATTGATTTAAATCTTGTATTGTTGTCGTAAAACTTATGACTCTCACCAACCATTGTGTTGACGTTTTAAGCATCATTTTTAGGTGAGCGTTATGAAGGTGTTGAAGTAAATAAAAGTGGCTAGAGAGACCATTAGAATGGCATTGGAAGTTCTCATTTGATTTCGTTTCATAATTGTTTGTATGAATTCTTGAATGTTATTAGCTTAATAGGTTTGTGAGTCATTGTCTTTGTGTTGATGAGACCCCTTTTTCATTAATACAAAGATGCGTTCTTTGTTTTCTGGTATTGTCATGGACACATGTGTCTTATTATTTGTTATGCATGTAGTGATTCTCTATTGTTGACACCATTGTGTTGTGATGATATCCATGATGTTACGCCTCGTGTTTTCGCCTTAGCGGGGTGTGACAGATTTGGTATCAGAGCCTCAGGTTATAGAGAAGTAGGTGGTCGAGCCTAGACTATAACCTAGGAGACCTTTATATAGTTGCATTTTAGGGCTTAAGTGTTTATGTACGTATCTACTATACTTTCTCGCTATTCAAAAGCTTTAATTTTTCTTAATTTGTCTACTATATATATATATATATTATATTAGATATATTTTATTTACTATTTATATATATATATATATATATATATATACTTTTTCATTATTGGGATCTAATAGTATATACCCTTCCTTATTATTTTAGTCATGTCTCTCTCTAACTGTAATAGAATTTATGTGTTTAGCTATCTAGGCGTTTTTGTATTCTTTCTTTCTTTGAGTTTTATTTCGACTAGGGATTACTCGATAGACTTATGATTCAAGAGGATCCAATGAGGAGGAGCCTCTCGAGGAACCGAATGAGGAAGGTTAGTTAGAAGAGTCGGAGAAGGTGGCCGACTCAGATCTCTTGTCGGATGCTCGTAGCAGGCCTGGACCCGCGGAGTCGGGTGACTCTTGCGAAGGCAAAGTCAAACCCAAGCGGAGCCAGCATAAGTTATATTCCGTCTTTTACTCTCGGCCGATGCTATTGATTAATTTCTTTAGGATATTTCGTTTTTGGAGGATGCTGCGAGACTTTTGTTCCTTATGTCGTTTCGATTTTATCTTGAATTATAAGTTAAGTATTTCTTGATGGCGCATCCTTTTCGGTGTTTTATTCGGTGTGGTTTAATATGTGCAATGTTGGGTATAGGTGCGTATATGTGTGTTATCATTGAGAGGTGTAGTCTGGAGGTAAGTATAGTTGTTAAAAGGATTTGCCAATTATAGTTTATGGTGGACCAAACAATAATTATAAAGGCATCACACACGTAGACTTGTGACCATGATTGCATTGATCGGTGTTAGCTTGTTAGTTGGTAGTGTAAGATGTTATATTATGTGCGGTTGTGTTATGAATAGTTATGAAGTTAGTAAGTTTCCACTTCTATATACCGCTTGCAGATACCCCAGATACCCGTTATTGCTATTATTATGATTATTGAGTTTGTTCGTCTGCTTAATTATTCGCTCAGATATATAACCCTCATTTTAGCATTCCTTGTTCGTACCATGTGGGTATGGATGATCTTACTTTTCTACTTGGCGTCTTGATGAATATTGGTTGTTCGGATCTGCTTCTTGGGATATTGGTACGTTCCATTGGTACTTTTGTTCTATTGATTACTCGTATGAGTATCAAAAATTTCTTTTAAGCACTAATTTTTCCTAACATATTAGTACGGATCATTTCTTCGTTCTTTAAATATCCTTTGGTTTGGGAAGATGTTGCGACTTGTTGTACCGAGCTTTTCGATGGTTGTTCTTTCGATCGTGATTCGGTGTGTATTTACGTTATTCTTTTGGTTCATAATGTCTTCGTATAGATTTCTCTTGTGCATGTTCGTTTAACTGTTATTCTGCCCTTTCGCTTTCAAACAATAAGATTGTGTTAGAGTCTTTACGGTATTTTACAATCCCTTTTGGGTATTACAATGTTCTCGTTTGAGTAACATATTTTATATTAATGTCGAATTATGAAAATCTTTTGAAGTATATCTTGATGGTGTGTGGGGAAAACTATTTTGAAATGATTATATGAATACAACACTTTTATAGAAATGTCTCCTTATTGTTTTTTTAAGAAAACTATGTTTACAATAAATTTTGAAACAATATGATAATTGATTGACTGACAAAACTATTTTTTAGATAATATTTATGAATAAGATATGATAATATTCTTTTATATGCTTGTTTTTTGATAAATTTTTTAATTATAAAAGGATGTTAAAGTAATTTTTATGGGTAAGATGCGATACACTATTAAATGGCTGTCTCTGGATTTTATGACAACCATGATTAAATAGAATTTTATAAAGTTATATTTAAGACGATTTTTTAGTGTTTTTTATAATCAAAACGACTTTCTTTATTATTATAAATTGATTTTTTTTAAAACTTTTTTTTTGTTGGTTCTTTCGAGTAAAGCTCGGTTATTGTTATTAAGAATCCCATCTTTTCATTTATCAATATGATACGTATTGTTAAACGTTATGTGTTTAGTTTGTTCGTGTACGCTTGTTGATTCTTTCGTTTGCGTTTTCTATCAGTACATATATTTTATCCTTCCTTTTAAAGATTCTTATGACATTTGATCCGCATCTATTTTCATATGTGAAATCCCTCATATGTATTCTAGCCTTTGATTCGATATTCGTTTGCTACCATTTTTCGGTTATTTATTTCGGTAACCCTTAGGAAGTCATTGATTATACGTTTATTCGACCAAGTCTCTCTCCGTGGGGTGCACCTGTGTTGTTAGAGAAGAAAAAGTTGTTGGCCTAGTTTCTTCCAAGTATGAATTCTTGGCTACAAGAAGTGCGTTTTCTCAGACATGTGGTTAACAACAATGATATTTACGTGGACTCTAGTAAGATAGAAGCAATGAATAATTAAAAAGTACCTAAGATGCCATCCGAGATATGATCATTCTTGGGATTGGCAGGTTACTACCGACGTTTCATAGTAAATTTTTCTAAGATTGCTAAACCCCTTACTTCACTGACTCAGAAAAATAAGAAGTAGGAGTGGGCCAAGGAACAAGAGGAAGCTTTTCAGATGTTGAAGGACAATTTGTGAAATGCACCAATATTGTCATTGTCTGATGGATCCAAAGAGTTTGTAGTTTACTGCGACGTGTCGAATCAAGGATTATGTTGTGTAATCATGCAAAGAGACAAGGTAGAGAACGCGACAGTAGAAATGCTGCGTAGCCCGGACCATTAATGGAAAGGAAGGAAGGTGGAGGTATGTATTTATTATGGGTTTCATTAATAGGTGATGTAAGGACATTAATGATGGATGAGGCTCATGCATCAAGGTACTTGGTACATTCGGGAGCGGATAAGACGTACTATGACCTTAGAGATATGTATGGTGGCCATGTATGGAGAAGGATATTGCTACCTATGTTAGCAATTGTTTGACTTGTATAAAGGTGAATCCTGAAACATCAAAGACCTTTGGGTTTATTGTAACAACTAGAGATACCCGAGTGGAAGTAGGATATAATAACTATGGACTTTATTACAAGGTTGCCAAGATCAAGTAGTGGGTATGATACGAATTGGGTAATAGTCGATAGACTGACTAAGGTATGCCTATTACATGGTAGTACGTGAAGATTTTAAAATGGGGAATTTGGCAAGACTTTACACTAATGAGATAGTAACAAGGCATGGAGTGCATGTGTCGATCATCTCAGATCGTGTGGGAAGTTTTACTTCGAGGCTTGGTAGACATTGCAGAAGCATTGGGAACACAGTTAAACATGCGTTACGACTTATCATCCTCAAACGGTACGGAAGCAAATGTGAGCGTTACATTTCAGACTTGAAGATATGTTTCAGTGAGCGTTCGTGATTGATTTTTATTGGTGGTAATTAGGATTTCTCTACCCCTAATTAAGTTTCTTTAATAATAATAGTTATCATTCGGGTGTTTGATGTGCTCTATTTGAAGCGTTGTATGGAAGGAAGTGTAGGTCACATGTTCTTTGGGCTGAAATTGGAGAAATTCGGTCGATTGGACCAGAATTGGTTACAAATAGAAACAAATAAGGTGAGATTGAATTAAAGAAAGTCAAAGGGCCTAGAGAATTTTACCAAAAAGAGCTATGTTGCAATATGCGTATAACATTTAGAGTTGAGTTATTGAGAAGTGATGTTGGAAGTGTCATCTGGAAAGATGAATAGTGCATTTTGGAAAGAAGAAATATTAGCACATAGATATGTGGGACCATTTGAGATCATTAAAAGGTATCGGTCCTATGGCCTATTGATTAAGATTGTCTCAATAATTTAGTAGCGTAATTGATGTGTTTCAAATTTAAAGAAGTATTTAGCGAATACAAATCTGCATGTGCATTTAGAAGAAATTAAGGTAGACAATACTCTTCGTTTTGTTGAGGAACCTGTTGAGATTATCGATCGTGAGGTTAAAAGTTTGAAGTGTAGTAGGATTCTGATAGTTAAGTCCATTGGAACTCGAAGCGAGGTCATGAGGATTTCATAAAAACTAAGTATCCACATTTGCTCGTTGAGCAAGCTATCGTTGGAAGTACTAATTAAAGTTGGGTACATAGGGTTACTGGTAGACTTTAGTGCACCCTTGAATGTTCTGAGGTGGTTTGGTTAATGATATATTTTAAATAAACTCAAAGTCGAGCCGATTCTTCAAAAACCTTGAGCTTTGTAACAACTTATAACTTAGTTCCAAGATAATTCTTGTTTGATGAGTTGCGGGGTTAGGTTTGATGACGATGTGACAATTAAGGTTTTTTGGCGAGTTTTCCTCGAAGACAGACGATGTTCATGTAGTTGGATGTTTATTCTTGCTTAGAGTTGTTATGCTGCTATTTGTACCCTTGTATGGGCAAGCGAAGTTGTAAAGAGTGGGTTTCTGATCGTGAAAGTTAAATGAGATTCAAAGCGTGGCCCTAAGTTCATCGTTTCGTGGGAAACGTGGATCATATGAAAGTAAGTATAACAGATTGTTTGTAGATGATGATGTTGAACCTATTGGTTAAATCTCAGGACGAGATTTCCCTAAGGAGGGGATACTGTGACAACTGTGCTTTGAGCAGGTTAGTCAAACCGTTAGTATTGACTTGAGCCTCATTATGTGTTTTAATTATATTGTGTTTATGTGATCTTATGTGAGTTTGTTACCAATCTGTGAGCGTGATCGTCTCATTTTGTTTTTGTTAGAGTTATGGTTAATGTGGGTATTTCATTTTGTTCACATTTGGTGACAATGAAAATGATGGTATAATTCTATGTGTGTACGTATTTATATGTATATGTATACGTATTTATATCTTAAAGTGTTAGTAGTTAGTAAAATTTAAAAGTTTAGTTTAGAGAATATATAAATTAGAACTTAGTTTTATTAAGTTAGTAAAATAAAAATTAGAAATGAAATTTATTTATAGATATTTAATTTGGATTTAATTTAAAATGTTTAAAAGGTAGAATTTAAAGGGTATAAAATAAATCCGTCAAAATTATGGGTGGATTGTGTATTTAAAATAAAAATTTTAAAAAATTAAAATAATTATATATGGGGTGTTTGTTCGACCGGTGGGGAAAAAATGGGGAAACTAATTTTATTCCAAATCAAACTCTAATTAGTCATTATCCCTACTCTGTTACAAACACTATAAATACAGACTCTTTCTCACATCCCGAGTGTTTCGGTCCGATCAACTCAAGAAAGAAGGAAAAAAAGTTTTTTTTTTATTCAAGATCTCATAGTGTTGGTTCGTGTTATCTAATCGAAGGTTTTAAGGTCATGTCATAACTTAAATTGTTTTAATTTTCATTTTTAATTCATGTAACAATAAAGTGATGGATAAATTAGAGTTTCATAAAATCTATAAATTAATAATGTTAAACCTAATTAGAAGTGTTTAGGGTTTAAATAGGATCATATTGATGTATTCGGTTAGAGTTAGAACGCGATAGAATTAAATTTAGGGTTGAGCAGAATTTTGGGTCATCTTGTTCGATTGGTATCTCATATTGGTAAACGAGATTTTTGAAGAATCATATGGTCTATTGTAAGTTCAAAGAGTCTAGTTTCCAAAAAGTCCGGCCTCGAAAGGTTTTGAGGTCGGAAAGTTAGTCAAATAGTTTTCGCAAGAAAAGTTTTTAAAACAGTAAATTCGGGTCAGATTTAGGTCTCATTTCGGGGAGTAAAACCCCTACTTAAAGTTCAAATTGGGGTTAGAAAAAAATCAAGGGTCATATCTTAGGTGTCTATTAACTCTAGTTCGAAGGGCTAGCGATAAAACTTTTTTTAAGTATTTTTAAGGACGTCAAACTTTTTAGTGCGCGTTCAGGTTCGAATCTGAGTACTTTGTAAAGATGAATTTTTATAAAATAGTTTCACTTAGTATTATTTTTTTATAAAAGATCACAGTAGCTCACAACTTATTGGGGAGCTATGGGATGTAAGGAGAACCATCAATTAGGTGTTTTAGTATTTTATTTGTGGTCATAAAGTGACTATAAATTTCTGCCGGAAACTAAAAAGTTAGAAGTTAATGGTTAAGGTTATATAGAGTATGAAAATGATTTGGGAGATGTATATAAAGGATTATAAACTTAGTGTAAGGTTTAGAAGTCCATCATGTGATTGTTACATTAACTTAGGCATTTAGCCTAACCGAGTGTAATTTATGTTTGTTGTGTTTAGATTGTGTGCAAGATCTTGTCAAGTAAGCTGAGCATCAGGTGAGTTTCATAGTCCCATTTTACTATGTTTTTCTTCGGATGGAAATGATGCAAAATATGATTTGAAGTGTTTTAATTGCTATGATTATGTGGTTTAAGTTACACATGGATTTTTATGAAGCTATTATATGTTATGTGTTGCTTGTTTGCTATGGTTGTGAGTGTTGGTTTTCGTCCTACTTTGTGATACGAGGTCTCGCCTACTTTGTGTTTTCGTGGGTTTTTTGTTTTTTTTTTTTTTTTGACCCTGTGTGGGATATGGGGGGATACCAAGAGTCTGGGATTGGGGATATCGTTCCTCTCCATGACTATTTTTGTGGTTTGGATCGGGGGACACGGTTTTTTTTTTTCACCGTATTCAATGGTGATTGTTAGTTGAATACATGTTAGCAAGTATAATAGCCAATTAAATGTCTTGCCATGTTTGTTTGTTTTTATAATCACTGTAATTGATTTAATTTTTGTATTGGTGTCCGTTAAACCTATGACTCTCACCAACTTTGGGTTGATGTTTTTAAGCATCATTTCAGGTGAGCGTTCTTATGAAGGTGTTGAAGTAATTAAAAGTGGCCTAGTAGAGAGACCATTAGGATGGCATTGGAAGTTCTCATTTGATTTCGTTTCATAATTGTTTGTATGAATTCTTGAATGTTATTAGCTTAATAGGTTTGTGAGTCATTGTCTTTGTGTTGATGAGACCCCTTTTTCATTAATACAAGATGTCGTTCTTTTATTTTCGGTATTGTCATGACACATCGTGTCTTTTATATTTGGTTATGCATGTAGTGATTACCTCTAGGATGACACCATTGTGTTGTGATGATATCCATGATGTTACGCCTCGTGTTTCCGCCTTGGCGGGGTGTGACAACATTTACCTCACTGACAGCCTTTGCATCATATTTTGGCTCAGTCACAGCGTTTTCATCAGCTGGTTGGATTAATGCCATCATGATTACTACAGCAGTTTGCTCTTCCAATGTTTCATCTCCATAAGAATTATCGAGCATGAAATCATTCTATTCATCGTTGAGGTTGCTTCCGACTTCATCTTTCATGGCTAACAACATTTGTTCTCTGAAATACTTTACATCACGAACTCTTGGTTTTTGACAATCATGAGCATAGTGGCCTTTTCCATTGCAGTTATAACACTGAACATTTACCTTTCCCGGATTTGCCTCAGTTCGTGAAGCACGCTGAACAATCTAATTACTATCATTATTCTGAGTTGATCCATTTCCTGCATTAAATCTTGATTCTTGTTTTGTCTCCCTGAATTCCTGTAATCATTTCCACCAGATCCTGCATTCTTGGTTTATATGTCAACTCTGAATCACAACTTGATTTCTTGTGTTTGATGAAGTACGAAGACGATTATTGGTAGGTGTGGAGAACTTCTGAGTGATTGCTCGAGCTAATAACATCACTGCAGTTGTAAGCTTGTCTTCTTGAGAATCCCCTTGTAACTCCCCTTGATAATATTCTTCATAATCAACAACTGATGAAGGGTGTGTGACATAGTATGATTGTGGTGAATATGAATAAGAAGGATTTACATGAGATTGTGACGAAGAAGCATTTGAATGAGCAATTAGGGCTAATGGATCATGATTCCTGGCAGCTCTCTTTGCTTTGGATGCTTGAACATGTGGTTCAAATTGCACTAAGGAATCATACAACTGATCATATGAAACTGTATCTCCTGTTTGGTTGTGATGAACCATGATAACATATTTGCTCCACTCGGGTTGCAAGCAATTGAGGAACTTGGGGTTGATTGACACTGGAATAGGACGAACATTATTACGATCCATAATGTTCACAAGTGTTGTCAATCTTTCATACACAGATCCAACGATTCGCCTTCCTTTGCTGCAAACTTGTCAAACTTATCCTTGAGTCGTGAGTGTCTTGCGTGATTAGTAACGTCAGAACCATACATTAACCTTTTAATTTCTTCCTACATTTCCTTGGAAGTTTTACAAGCATCCACTGAATTGTAGATATCATTAGGTATTGCTTGAAGAAAATAATCCATGACTCTCACATCAGCAATGTATTGCTTCTTCATTTTGGACAGTGGTTCAAGTATTTGCTGTCTTGTATTATCTAGATCAGTTTTCACTGGCCTCGCATAAGGTCATGTCTCAATTAAATGCCACATCTGCACCCCATCTTCGAGCTTATTATCCAGAAACCTTCTGAACCTACTCTCTCATGGAATATAATTCCCTTTCTCAAAGTTATTGGAGGTCTTATCATTAGCTCAAGAGTCATGTTGAGTTTGTTGATTTGAAGCAGTAATGTTTGTTCGGAATGATTACAATGCAAACTTGGATCGTTTTAGAGATAAAGTCGTGTAATCGTGAAATCAACGAGCAAACAACAACTTTATTTTGTATTACAACACTTTAAATGATGTAACCTTGAGGATACGAAACCTTGATTTGTTTTCAAAGTCTAAGTAACAATAAGCATTTATACGAAAGCTCAATTTTAGAAAATTAGAAGATACAAAACCTCTTAAACTGTGTTACGAAACCCAAAGACTGAGTTATGAAACCTATGAAACAGTGTTACGAAACCCAACTTCTGTGTTACGAAACCTCTAAAACAGTGTTACGAAACCCACAATCTGAGTTACGAAACCTCTTACACTAAGATACGAAACCTTCCACTATGAAAACTGAATTACGAAACCTTCAATTAGGAAAGCTATGTTACGAAACCTCTGTTTACAAAAGCAAGTCTTCCGAAACCTCAATGGTATGAAACTGTTTCAACACTGTAATACGAAGCTACGAAACCTTGGAAATACAAAACCTTTAGTTATGAAACCTTTGGTTATGAAACTGTGTTACGAAACCTCTCATATGAAACCTTTGTTACGAAAGCTTGAAGTACGAAACCAAAACCAATCTCTTGATACGGAACCTCCAGTTAGAAACATAGATATACGAAGCTCCACAATTTACGAACCAAACGGTTACGGAAAGCTCTATATTACATTCCACCTTCAAAAATTCCAAAAATTTCCCTTACTCCGTTAAATTCCAGAAACCTTCCTACTTTTGTAATTCTTAGCTTCGAAACTAATAAGGAAACCTAACCTATTTGATTTTTTTAAACAGTTTAAAGTGATAATATCAAAGTTATCTTTCATAAATTGACTAAGTTCTATGTTACGAAAGCTATTGACAAGGTTACGAAAGCTACTCTTGTTTACGAAAACTAAGAAATACTTACGTATGGCAGTTACAGAAAGCTCAACTATGATACGAAAGCTCAAAAACTACTTTACGAAAGCAATTTCCCGCCTAAAAACAGTTACCGAAACCTCTTTCCTGAATTACGAAAGCTATCAAATGCATATTTTTTCGATCAAATTCAAATCTAAGAAGTTTATCTGTAAATACTAGTTATTAAAACACTACAAAAATTGATGATTAGGAAGAAAGTTATATTTCAGCGTTTAAAAATCAAAAACTCATCAAATCGTAAATCTAACACTTAACGTCTACGAAATCTACAAATTTCTTCGTTACGAAAGCGACTTGATCGAAAAATGATACGGTTGAGCTCGATTTGATCCACGAAACACACACTAGATCTCTCCCGGCGATAGATGCCACTTGTTATATGTCATGTTTGCACTATATTATCATACGGAAGTTATAGAATTAAAGGAGATGGGCTAAAAAGTATTTTTTATTATTTTCAAAGTTTTCATTAAAAGGGAAAATAGAAATGGGAGGGAGAAGTGAAGTTACAAAATGTAAAGTCTTGTATAAATATCCCTCCTAGATGGGTATTTATACTTATTGTTTATCCTATTCTATTTTTCTAACTTTAGTCAAACCTTGGTCAACTTTTTATTATCTTTGACCAAGATAGACTTTATTACATTATAGTTACTAATAAAACAATAAACTACATAAAATTATACAAAGACCAATTCGTTTAATAATAAACACTTTTATTAAACCTAATAATATATTGTTTACATTTCTGTGTTTCAGGTTTTTCATGACTGTATGATTGTAACTTTTGTTTGTTAATCACTGAATCATTTTACTATAATGTCTTGTTGGTATTGTAGTTGTTTTGTGGAAAATTACATTGTTCGTCCCTGAAGTGACACCCGTTCATCCATTTTGTCTAAACCAAAGACCCTGTAATTTTTCAAAACCGTGTTGTACCCTAACTACTTGTTTGGCCATGTTGTTTGTTAGAGACAAAATAATTGAAACAAGTTTCATAACTAGTACGCTTTCATAATTTGATTCTCTTTAAAATAACAATTATACATACAACAAAACAACTATAAGAAATCCATAAAGTGTAATTTAAGATCCAAAACATTAGTAATACAAGATAACACAAATACGACCCATTCTTTGCATTCTTAGCATTGACGTTCGTCTTCAGTAAATATATCATCCATATATTCAGCATACATCCTTTTCCTCTTCAGTGGTCTTCTTTTACACTAGTAATCACCCACCATGGTTCTGACAAATGTTTAAAACCAAAAATTCAAGGTTACATTTCTTAACAACATGGTTTGGAACCTATTCACCCTTAGCACCATCAATCTCATTAGGCACATGATCATCCATCCCCTATTCCACTACTTCACTTGGCATCTCTACAAGATCACCATTTTGTTTCCCTATGTTGTTGTTCAAAGGCACCTCTTCTTAACATACGTGTTCCTGGCTAGCCTTAACTTTCATTACCTTAGTGCATTTGTCTAAATCAAAGGCATTAATGCCAAATGTAAGATCAATCTCAAACAAGGATCTTTTCCATTCAAATTCTTCTCTCCATCTTTTTTCCCTTTTTCATTCTTGGACTCATTAGACCTGGTGTTGGTATCAGCAACTCATTGTCAGAGTCTGATAAACATACTTTACTTGGTGAACATTCAGTTTCATTGTTAGCCATGGGAAGATGTTATGGTATCGTTAGTTTTTTAACAATTTTCTGAAAACCAAGCGAAAGTGTAACTATTTAGATGAAAATGGCATGTGGGGTGGTCTTAGGTTTTTCTCTATTTATGTGAACGGTCGTAGAAAATATGGGCATGTAAACGGGAAAGGACTGGATATAGAAAGTGTACTAGCGCAGTTGAAAACAATAAACATCAGGGACCAAATTCATAGATAACCATATTCAATTTATAGAACAGTACAAGTAAATATATATAAAAAAAAGTCAAACATACTTTACCTTACACCTATTTTATTTTACTAGTGGTAAACTGGTACTAAAGTAAGCAGTATTGCAGTCTTACTACTAAAATTGGATTCACCCCAAATCATGAATGGAAACAAGCTTGATATAGTCGAGTTCGATCTTAGATAACCCCCGTCGTACGTTCCCAGCAAGACCCTCATCACTTAGACAACCACCCACCACACAAACCCTGGTTTTCTTCTCAAAACCATCAAGTTGTAATTGTGTTGTGAAGCCATTACGGATAATATCAGGTCTCTTGCTAGGTATTGTTCAAACCGGACAAGATCTGTAAATAGATGAATAATCAGGAGAAGTTAGGGAGGAATTCGTAATGTAACACAAGAGTATATTAGAAAAAGTTATTGTGGTTATGGGTTGAGGATGACGATTTTACCCGTGCGATGTGGCTTAGCGTGGTTGAGTATGTCAATGTTGATGGAGGGATCATGACTGGGTGTTTTGGAGATGTCAAGAAATTTCTCAAGAATAAGAAACTTGAGAAAGTTGTTGCAGTTATCAAGTCTTGTACTCTGAATGCGCTGGGAGATCTCATAGTAACACTCATAGACCTTTCTGGGTAGAATCTCTATTACTATACTTACTAAAGTGCTTACGGAGGTATTAGGTTTGCAAATGGCGATACCGTAGAGCGCTTTGTTATATTCATTCGGGTTTCTGTTTTTTCTTCTAAGCAATCAACTCATCATTATCTTAACATTATAAAGAAAATAAAACAAAAAATATGGTCAAAGTATTCCACAAGGATGGTGGGTCTTCATAGTTTGTATGCTCTGTTCTTAATGTTGCAAAGAGTATTTGTTGACTTTGGCATGTCTTAGTAACTCAAATATCTTTCTTCGAATTGTTATATACAAATTGCTAACTTGTCAAATGCCTATGCTTTTATTAAACTTGAACACAACTTTAGTTCATGCACTGCAAATACATGCATAAGGGATTTTTAACCATTATATTGGGTAATATTTTAACAAAATTTGAATTTAAACATATTTTTTTTCAAAATTCACATGACATAACAATGAATTCTAGTGGTCTACTAAAAACTCTAAAACATCTAACTTCAAATAACAAACTCAACTTACAGAACAACCATTACTTAGAAAACATACCACCAACATCATTCATCATTAGATTTTTTTTACACCGCTCTTTTGACAAAATGGATACTATATCTCTTCAAATCCAAGTACAATCTTTTCTGCTATTCCCTTATTACCTTCAATGGTTTTTTATACCAAACCAGGTCCTTCACTTTTTTTCTCTTGAAGACCTAGTGTATACAAATTACATGATTCTTCTGCATAGGTGAATTTTCTTTAAAAATGACATGTCTTCGTTCGACCAAAAATCTAAATTATCACTTACTGCTGACATGTTTTGAGTTATTAAGTTTACTGGGTGAGAATCAGAGGGCGAAATACAATGTGTAAGAATGGTAAATCTGATATCGATTATTTACATGGGTTTGAGGGTCCAATGGTGTATCTGGGTTTGACGGTCCAATGGTGTAATTGTGTAACACCCCCAAAAACGATGCGCAGCGGAATACAACATTTGGGGTGCTACTTCATAATACATACACACGAGTTAGTAATCGTTTCAATAGATACGTTTTCATATAAAAACAAGAATTTTTTCATTTATTAGAAAGATCAGAGTTACATAGGTCCTAACACCAACATAGAATCTCAATTCGGAAAGTCACCACACGACTTGGTTTCTAAAAACATTGTTTTAATTATTGACACTACTTCATCGAGACACCGTCCTTGATATCCGTGTTCAGTCACATTCAAGCCGTCAACAACACTAACTAGATGCATGCTTAAAACGTCAACAAAAGTTTGGTGAATTATATAGTTTTACAATTATCAATTAGAACGCCGTGTCACACAAAAACAAATAACCATTGCTATATGGCAAGTTACATAATGACTTCCAACTAAATGAGCATAGACCGTTCACCGAAACTTTACCAACATTCACACGTCGGACAAAAATAATGTCCGGGAAAGTATGCACTTCCCCTAATAATAACCATACTTGGATTCAAACCCTCCGAACAGGGTTTTAGTCAAACCAAATGGAATCTATTTAATGCATTAGCGTTACCTACATCTAGCATCTTAACGGGTAACACTAGTAAATAGCATTAACTCTATAGTAATGGGAAATCATACTTAAGTATCAAAACATATTGCGTCTCCCATTTTCATAAAACAGCAAGTAAGTCCCCCTCAAGGGTTGAATAAACATTTAAAATAGTTCAAAAGCAAGGCTATGAACTCACCATGGTCGAAGCCGAAGATCAAATAACCGAAACAATCACGAACTACTCGACAATGAGCTCAATCGTGACCTATAATTTATGTCGCTCGGTTACTATACAATAAAGTACGATCGAATAGTGTGTGCACCGCAACTATTGAAACTATATAGACATACATACACATGTGATGAGAAATCCACTTGCGCGTCCTAGATCCTAAACTTCACGTAATTGGGTTACGATCCTTCTTTTATTTATTTTATACGTCACTTAATCGAAAACTTTCTATTTTTGGAAACTTTATTTTCTTTAGTATACTCGTCTTGCAATGATACTTATATATATTTATTTATCTCATCGCATATTTCCAGATGCTCAATTTGGTTATCGTTTACTCGTATCGGTGTTATATCCGAATATTTCAAAAGTTTCTATTTTTAGAATCTTCTCCGCTCATATCAATCATTAAGTCCAAAATATTATACTTGTAATAATAGTAGCGTTTATTATTTTTATAACATCCGACAAGTCTAGCATCAACCCGTTGACTTTCAAAAGTCAACATTGAACTTTAATTGACTTTGACTTTATGTATACATATTTTACTAGATCTGACACGCTCAATACAACCCGTTATATCACATTTTCACGACTCGAACTCCAAAGAGAATTTATGCAAAACGACATTCCGGACAACTTTTTAGTTTTGGCGGAGACCCAAAACTCGACAAAAAATGACCAAAATGGCCCTGCAATTTTCTGCAAGAACTATGACATTTTTAGTAAAAATACAGAATTTGACCTTGGGTTTTGAGCCGTTATTACTCGATTTTTAAACTAGCAAGCCTCGCGGCAAAATAAAACGTCATTCCGAGCAACTTTGGTGTTTCGCCGGAAGGCCGAAACGAACTCGAAAGTTCTAAAAATGGGCGTTTAAATTTCTGTCAGCAACTAGTAATTTTCCAAAATGCTGAATTTTCCACTTAAAATGTACATCTCGTTTTCGCTCTAGTTTCTTCGTTATTAGGAGTTAAAAGCTCCATTTTATGTCAAAACGATCGTCTAAGAAAGCGTTATCATATTTTTCAATCAAAAATCAAATATTACAAAATATCGACCCTCGTTTTCCGTGCCAAAGTTTCTGCCCAAAACTTACCCGTTACAAAGTGCGCCAAAATTCATTTTTGACCCAAAACTCATTCACGGCACATTTAAAATGGCCTACAATTCGCATTTAACTCGCTTAATCAATTTATAACAAAGACTAACTAGACGACGCAAGATCTCATGGCTTTCATCACATGCAACAAATATAATCAAATCAAATGAACGAAACAAACGAAACAAATATAAAAGAAGATGCTCACAAGGCTATTGTAGCAAGATCGGACTCGATAGAAAAATACGCTTGTCCTTTATTCCTTTTGGCTGCGACTTCGGGTACCAAAACCAAACCCGAAACCAAAGTCTTTCAACTCCAATCTTTTATTAATCAATCCCCCACTAATCTACTTATCTTTATTCAAATCAAAATCCCATTAACTTATTAAAATCCACTCATGCATATAAGTTCTTGCATGTGGTATTTTCCACCTTAGATGATTAAATTATCATCATCCAAATACTTATCAATAAGTAGAAAATCAAAAACCACATGAGTGTTTATTTTTTTGCTCGTTCGACCCCAGAAGTAGAGAAAATAAAAGACCAAAACACTTCCTTTTGACTCTATCTAAATCTAAACCATTTTTGATAATGATTAAATGGTTTTCAAGTAATCAAAATGTTTTGATTTTTGCTTGTGTGTGTCGGTGAACCGTTCGAAAAGAGAGAGCAAGTAAGAGGGGAGAGCAAATTTTATATCAATGTGTTTTCTATCTAGGTGTATATGAGAAGTTAACCAAGAAAAATGGGAAAGTAAAACACAATCATTTCCTTACATGGGAAATTCAAAAAATTGAGTGTGTGTGTAAGTAGTAGCTGCGGCTACTTATTGCTTGGGAAGGGAAACCATGCAAAAAAATTATAAACTTTATTTACTTGCATTTTTCTTTTTAAACCTTTTAATTAAAATGTCACTTGTTCATTATTTAAACGTAAACCTTAATTAAAACACGGGCTTCGGGCCAAAGTCAAGGAACAAGGATGACATTCGTGAAAATAATAATTTACGATTTCAAAAATAATAACGAGACGCGTCATAAATTTTTACGATGCTCAAAACGGTTAACGGACGCGTGGTCAAACGTTGACTCGCGAAACGACCAAAAATAAAAACTCTCTAATTCATTCGTAAATAAATACAAAAATAACTATTTATGACAAATAAAATTTTAAATGTCGACGTTCGTTCACACGAATTTATAAAGTAATAATTATGACGTCGAATTCGCGATCGTCATACGCGTCGTAAAACTCGGGTTGTTACATTCCACCCACCTTAAGGGAGCGTTGTCCCGGTGCTCGTCCTTTCTTACTCGTCTAAATTTTACTTGCAGTGAGACGGTTTCCTCACGATTGAACGGACTCATGTGCTCAAACGCAAAGATCACACGTTATAATACTCGCCTTGACTATTCCGGACGAAAGTCAACGAAACAAATGATAAATTATACTAGCAAGATCAAAAATACAATCGCAATTGCTCTTATCACAAGACACAAAATACGCCACGAAACATATCTGAGAAAACATAAATCGCTTTGTTTTTAAACGAAAGACTTTAAACGAAAGATCAACCCAAATATTAGTTTGGTGATCATTTTAACACAAAACAAAGCGCACACCGCGACACAAAACTAAACATTACGTCTCTAACCAAACTAAATCATTACCGCCAATATCAAAACCAATATATTTATTTATTTACAGTCATTTTTCAAAATCTAAAAATACCCCTTCATATTGTGAAAACCAAATTACTCATCCAATATCCAAATATCAAAAACAAACACGCCCTCCCATGGTCTCATTAATTAATGCACACCGGTTTGCGAAAAAAATAGTATGGAGTACATATTGACCCCATCAAAACGCATTATTAGCAACCATTACACATAACAAACATAATTCATATAAGCACATATTCTCCTATTCGTCATTTTAAAGTGACTTTATATTTCTACCTAGCTTTACTTAGGCACTTTATCACCCTTGCTCATTTTTCACCCTTAGCAACAATCATGCTTGCTTTCTATAAGTCTTAGCAAAATAATCGCACTTACTTATTAGGATGCCTCAGCAATGGCCATGCTCATCACATGGTTTCATACCTAACCGATCAATTGCTCATTATACCGGGCTTGCCCGATGGCCAAGCTTCTTGGTAATGATCTCGACTTAATCACGGATAGGTTTTAGCCAACCATAGTCATGCTTGTGGGTTAACAAGCCCACAATTGAAAAATGGACTATCATGCTTCGAGCACTCGCATACCTACTATCTACATTTGGGTAAGGTATACTCAACCACTCACGTCTAAGCCAATTACGTAAGTGACCTAACGCTCACTACCTTTCAAACTGCACATAACACATAAAGCACATTTTTCGCATAATTCGGTGGCGATAAGCCCGCTAAAAAACATATATTGTCGGAAGACAAATTGAAAACAATCAAGAAAAGAATTGAGCATCATGGACTCATTACTCATTCGACGAAAATCAAGACTCCAACATTTCCACATGGCGACTAGCACGATCGGCTCGGTCCTAACACACCGTATCAAATTCTTAGATGACTCAATTAAATCAAGTATCGAGATGACCACACACATTCTTATTTCAATACCGTTCAACTTAAGGCGTTAGCTACTTTGATTGTTCCTCTAGTGATGGAAACGGACTTCACCCCTTGTTTAGAGTTTCTAATCTTTTCGCTCTTCCGTACGCACATAAAGCCGTTACGTCAAGGAGTAAGGATCACTAACCTTAAATTAGGTGTCGCTTAGTGCCTTATTCTAATCCTTGACGACGTCAGGTATACGTATCAACTATACTACTACTACACTTCGTTTCAGGGAAAGAAGTCTTCTTCATAGTCATCGGTTGATACATCAGAGGCAACATACATCCAATGTAGGAGAAGTCTTCTCCATTTCTTATCTTAAACCTCGTGACTAACCATCTCAGCTTCTACCCACCTTATGAATCTTTACATCTCCAAGAAGATCCCTTCTCAATGTCGGTATCAGGTTTACATCCTCGGTAGCTCAATTCTACCATTGCTTACTAGCACACCGATTACACTTGGTCTTGACACGTCTTCATAACAATTACCGGTCTTAAACACTACGAACTAAGCTTCACTCCTTTCTAGACACACTCGCTCCGAACAATACCGTAGGTATTTCCTCTTTAGAACGACTCGGTCATAATGACTCGCATGAGACTCTCTCCATGCAGTCGATAAGAACAGGGTTACTTGCATGAGAATCCGTAACAGGGTAAAAATATTTTCTCCTTCCGAAACTTGACCCAAACATTTATCTCAATTACCAAGCGTTTTAATGGTGACGATTTATCCGACATAGCGTGGTTCTTCCTAAATTATGCATAGTTGATCAGGTTATGCATAATTGAGGAGCGAACGACATCATGTCCTCCCTCGTCAAAACGTTTTTTTTCCATACGCTATATGCGTAAATTAATTTCAAGAAAAAATCTCAAAGAGTAAAAATTAAATTAGTTCAAAAGAAAGAAAAGAAGATAGTACCACCTTCCATTCTTATTATTTAAAAAGAGAAATGTTTTTTAAAGGATTTGTTTGACACCACAAGGTCAGTTTATGAAATTTAGAAAACACATTTTCCATGGTTTACACAAACAGTTTATACAATGAAATTTGTACAGTTCGCGCAACGACATTTGTCCAACACACAAATTCGTTATTGCGATTCATAGTTTTAAAATTATCAATTCACAAAACGTCATTAAATACTGTTTGGTCAACGGTCACGGCAAATTTCAAAATAATACTCACTCATGAATAATGCAAGATAGTATCATACACGTGCGAAAGATCCACCAACCGGAATCATTCCACACTCGAGATTAGGTTAGTCTGATAACAAGACTACCCTATACATCAACATCCATAATCATACAAACTCATAATCAAATGATAATCATGGTCTCATAACTACCAGAATAATAACAACACTGGGGGTAGTAATCGTACAACCAAAATCCCCCAAAAGTTAAAATCTTTGGTTCCAGAACGATACATCCAATCATGACGATTCCAAGTTTCTAATACAGAAATACTAACATATCCGAATGGCTGCGGTGTTTACAAAGACAAAATACACCCGACAGCATGACCTCACTAACTGACACTAGTAGTTTAGTGGCTATACAATGGTCATAACCAAATCAAAAATCAAAATAAAATACTAATGGGACTATTAGGGTCCTGGTGGTCTTTTCTCTAATGTTGCAATCCTCTTTTCCAATCCCAAAATACACCGCATTAGTGTGCTCTCTCGGCTGCCCATCTTAGTAATTGTAGTTTGGAGCAGTTGGATATGCGTGTCTCTCTGCTGTACATCTGCCTGCAAGGCCTGCACCT
>BQNB010020752.1:40501-58686 GCA_026074375.1 Tanacetum coccineum | reverse complement strand
ATTGACATATTTGTATTAGTCATGTGTAGATCATACAAGCTTGAATGTACCTGTTGATTGCCAAAAAATATAATTATCAGCATCTTTGATCATCACACTCAACCAACGGTATGGAGGTTACTCCTAGGCAATGTCTCATGTTCGAGTCTTGTCTAGGGCGATAGGGGTTTCCTCCCACGTGTGTAAAGGGAAGGATGCCATTGCCTTTTGGGCTGGACCCAACCTGGTTGTGTGGGCTCGCTACGTCTTCTGGGCTAGAGGCCATGTAGCCACAAATTGCCGTTCCAAAAAAAAAACACTCAACCAAGTTTATTTGCAATAAATTCTGGGACTCCGTGCTTCACATCCAAATTTGGGAAATCACTTATATTAGTGTTGAGGTGCCTAAAGTTTGATAAGTTTACAACAAGTGACCACTAATTCAGAAAGCTCAAAACGACAAGCCAGTTGAAAAATCCAATAAATAAGAACTATAAAGATTTATAAGCGCCTATATATTGTAAAGATTATGAGATTAGTCCCTACTCCAACTAATTTTATACTCCGTACTAAAGAGTTGTCACTGTTGCATGCCTATGTTAGTGAACCGATATTTTCTTTCCAAACTAGACGAGTACCCGCGCATAGCGACGGAAATTCCTAGCTGCCAGATAATTAACGACATATGATATTGTGGTAAGTTTTTCGTGTAACATTTACTCCCTCCGTCCCATATTAAGTGTCCATTTTTGACTTTTAAAAGTCTTTTTTCTTCAACTTTGACTTTAATTATTTTTTCGTATATTATATGATACTCAATGCAAAATATATGAATGGATAGAGTTTCAAATGTATTTTTCATTGGTATAATTTTCAGTAAGCGTAAAATTTATAGTTGCATAATTTCCTTGCTTTTTTTTCCTAAAAATACATTTTCATTTGGTTCCCTAAAATACATTTTCAGTTTCAACATTTGGTTTCTTAACCAAATCTAAATCATCGGAATGACCACCTACAATGAAAACTTGACAAACATTCTCTTTGTTTCAATTCAGAGATCTATAATCAACGTCCTGCAAAATACCATAATTGACATAATTGTATATATTAATTAGACCTATACTAATTAGGTAAGTAAACTTTTATAATGGATATTTTCTGGTTTTCAACTAATTTATTGAATATTTTAATAACATTTCAAATGATTGTACATTTATTTATATTTTAGGCTTTTTATGTCATGTATCAATTGTAATATACAATTTTATTTTTGTAGGGACATGTAATGATTGCCCATTTTTATACAATTTTTTAAATGTATCACAATGTGCTTTTTTTAAATTTATAACAAAATTACACTTGTTAACGTCGGCCGAAGGATTCCGGCAACTAGAGACGGCGTGGGGGGGGTGTGGGATGTCAGCTGCGGTTCTACAAAATTCTACAAGATGAACGTTTTAACAAAATTACAAAATAACCATTTATACAATTTATAACTTTAAGAATATACCATTCTGATTTACGGCAACGGTGATCATGTGTATTACAGATCTATAAACAAAATCTTCAAAACATAAATAATAGTCATAGATATATTATAAAACTAAAAAACCTCTTTTGATGGCCGTGAGTTATGATGGTCTTTTTTCTGTGGTGGTTGGGCTCACGGCGGAGTGGTGGTTTCAATGGCGCTTCTCTTTTTTCGGCAAGTTTGATTTTTCTGGCGAGTTTGATTTTTCAGCCGAGTTTGATGACGACGACGGTTTGGTGACGACGATGGTTTGGTGACGATGGCGGTGGCGAGGAGGGATGGTGGTGGAGGAGGGTTCCGGTTTTGCTAAGTAATAGGGTTGTGGCGGCGGTTAGGGTGTGTTTAATAGGCTAAGAGAGATAAAGAGGATAGGTATTGAGATAGAGAGAGATAAGAGGATATGTGTGTTTTTTTGTTTTGATATGTGATGGTTCGGTGTGTGTGAGGTTTATATATGAGCAAAGATGCCAAAAAGATTCATACTTTTAACATTTCAAGAATGGTTAGAATTTCTATTATAATGTAGTATAGAAGTATAGATGTTGGGTGCAATTCTGGAAAACCTAAGCTGTTCTAGAACTTAACAGAGTGAAACACCAAATTATGCTATATTATACATATACTCATTAGAGATGTAAAAACACTGTTCATCTAAGGCAACTATTCATGGCCCTACCTAAACGTCATAGCCCAGCCCACGTATTGACCCATCTCACGTATCCAAAAATTGTATAATTATGACTATCATTTTTCCACTAAAGACAAGTTTCCTCCTGAAACTTCCAAGAATTCTTTTCCCCAATCTGTATCTACTATAGAAACCTAGAACATTTGGAAAAATATTTAAGGATCATCAAGTAGCAGGAGAGGAAGATGGGAAATCAATATGAGCATTAAACACAAAAAGGTACTAAATTTCTTATACAAAAATTGATTCTTTAATCAGGGTTTTCTCATGGTTTTGTTAATTCAGTTTTTTTTAATAATTAAGATACTTTTTTTGTATGTTTTGTTTGCAACAAATTGAGGAAAAATTATATCGGCTACTGGTGGCGGCTCCGAATGATCCAGCGATATGGGTTTAGGTACTAATCAAGCTTTATATTATCTAAATTAGGTTGGTTTTAGGCTTTTGATTGTTGCATAAATAATCTATATAGAAAAAGTAGGGGTTTTGATTTTTGTGTTTTTGTTAGATTGGTTGAGTTTGATGATTGGTTATACGCGCAGCGTTACCGAAAGCCGAAGTGCCGTTGGCCTCTTAACATGTTCGAAAAATCATCTTGAAAAGGCATTGGATTGCTGATGTTGAAACAATTGGCTGAAAACTCCAATTTCTTGGGTTTGGTATAGTAGTCATGGCGAGTGTTTGGATGGTATCGACATTTGCATTTCCATTTTAAAGTATTGATAGAATTGATTATTTGCGAATTTATGATTTGGGATTGCTTACTTATTGTGCTTATGCATTGCTTACCGATGCCCGTATCTTGGCGGGGTAGCTACACCTGGATCGTAGCTGCAGCCATGGTGAGTGTGTCGTATCACATCTATATCTGCATTCCTATTTTCAAATGTTGATGATGTCCTAACTTCGCGAAACGTGGAAGGATGGCAGAGAGCGAGAATCGCTCGCCTCAGCATCCTCCACAGGCGCACACTGCGCACACTGGCTATGTATTCATGTGTGTGTGTTTTCTGGAAGACACTGGCGTAATCTGTGTGATATGTGTGACATATTATCAGTAGCCCATGGCAAAAACACTATCGTTTTAAGCCACCCTTAGTATATGTATATAATAAGAAATCATAATTTGGGCTGGTTTTTTAAGCCTAAAATTTCAGTGGGAGTACATATATGATAGCGGGCTATGATGATTGTTATAATTTGACCGAAATGGAATGGCACGTTGAAAATATGACATCACCTGGCGGGGCAACAACCAGACGGTATTGTAAAAACCGCTACTGTGCAACTTGGTCTGTTTGCAGCCATGGTGAAATTCACATGTTTTTGTGACCCGGTCCCTATTTACAAATCTGAGCCTAAGTGTTTATAGCATCGTAATTATCTACAAAAATGTTACGCGACAGATTTCAGGTTCGACAACGGTTTTTCCTTTTTTTGTTTGGTTTTTCTGTTTTAAGGGCCTGAAGCTATATCGTTGGTTTTGGGATTTGGGGGTAATTGCATCCATCATCCTGCTAAAAAAATTCAACAGTTACGTGTAAGTTTTCTTATGTGATATGATCTATAGTTATTACCCATTAACTACTCGATAGATATAAATTTTAATGATCATAGATTTCGTGTGCCTGTTCGCAGGCCCTGGACATCTTCATTGAGGATGTCATTTCACTAGATTCATCAAAAGTTGTTGCAGCTTTTACCGAGCGGAGGGAAGAGAAAATATCAGTAAGTTTATTAATGTTTTAATATTTCTGTTAAAAATATAAATAAGCCACACTTTCAAGGTGATGCTACTATCGTCTCATGGATGATGCATTTTTCGTCTCATTTTATTTGTCCAAAGATAAAAGAAAATACTTCAATTTTATAATAGGTTCGATTTTATTTTAGCAAAATGTGAATTTCACGATCAGATGCTTTGTAGTGTCATAAGATCTTAATGTCGACCCGTATCGGAATCTGAACAAACATCTATAAGACTATCATAGATATGTGACTTCTATACCTTAAGGTGAAGCACAGATACATAAAACAGGCACACAAAATAAAAGGAAGTCATCCCTTATTAGAAAACCATCCCACATCAATAACATGCTGGATGGTTAATGTTTATTTTTAGACTGAAATGACGACGGGAAAAAAATTGATGATGACATCTATAGTATACGCTTATACACTTTCTAATTATGCTTAGAAACCAGAAACTTAACAATCTACTTACTAAATACAACTATATCATTTGTAAATTTTAGTTCACCAAATAATCTGCTTAACAAACAATCTGCTTTTAATATTCATTTTATTGCATATGCAATGTTTACTTAACAAACAATCTACTTAACAAACAATCTGCTTTTAATATGCAGTGTTTATTGCATCTATGATGACATCTATAGTGTACGATTATACACTTTCTAATTAATGCATATTAAAAGCATTATCTTTTTAAAGCTAACGCATTATTGATTCTTATCATATATGCAGGTTCACATTGAACAAACACCTGCATTTGAATCAATGGATCTTGCTCTTACTGTGGTGAAAGCCATTGCTGGACAGACACGGATAAAAGTATGTTTATAACTGATGGTGCAGCCACACCTAATGGCTTTTTTTTCAATAAAGTTTCCCATTGTGTAACGACGATTCATTTTTTAAGTAGCGACTTATATGTGCGGCTTTAATGTATGCGCCAATACCCTATGGCCATGATTTTTTTCCCGGTTGGTTATAAAGAGATTTTTGTTGCTGCATTCTAGCTATGATGGAATTTATTCGCTTCTTGGTGTGTGCTTTTGGCTCATTTATATATATCTTGAAAAATGCATATGCAACAAAATTCATTCACTAAAATTTAAGCCCCGCGGCAACGCGCGGGCTATCTTGCTTGTTAATCTACATTTAAAAAAAAAATTACATTTAACTCTATTATCTATTACTATGTTCTTTTAGTTTTAGGCTTATAAATTTGAGTTTTGAGATTAGACCATAATCTTCAAAATAGTAATATCCATCATTGAGACTGACACTTCACAGAATAACCTCAAAACTAGACCAAAATATATCATGAGCCCAACCTGGATCTTCATTACCACCAGCTCAGACACACCCAATAACCCCACCCAACCCCCACTACTTTTGTTTCATACAATGACATTCAATCAAATCCAAAACAACACCTTATAATCCTTATTATTTCTATACTCATTACTATTATACCAGCACAAAAATTAACACAAATGCACATGTTGGTAACCCAAGAAATGAAAAATCAGGAACCAGTAACTCAAATCTGAAAACTACCAAAATCTATAATCTATACCACTATCTAGCAATTGGCTCCAATAACTGAGGAAAATAGCAACCCAAACACCCTTAATAGCAGCATCATCCACATTAAAGAGGAAACTACCTGCTACACAAAAAATTCCATAAGACCCATAACACTCCAAAAATTACCCATAACTCAACAACAAAAAGCGTACAATAATACTATAACAGTGCCCTTGGTAAAAAGAATCAAATATTGCAGCATCCACAAAACAATAGCAAAAGATCTTCTAAGTTTCTTTACCAGTCCAACCACTGTCAGATTAAGAGGCCAAACATAGATTATCAACCAATACCATCTATGTTGAAGACACAACATTAAATAATAAGTCAATTCATAGAAACCTCTCTACTTATGGACCATTAGCCTCGATATATACACTTATCCAAACATCATTAAGCTTAAGGGTTTACAACATAATGGAAGAGCATAAAAGGACATAGTTCACTAAAGCCTCTAAACACGGTACTAATGGTTATCGCTACCTATTGAGTATTCGTTCACTTGGGGTCTGTAAAAAAAGCAAAGGTGCATGGACAAGTTTTTATCAAACAGGTTATGGTGCACATGGATTGCTGGCACGTTAAAAGCCATATGCAATATGAAAATGCCCTCACTAGTGTCAGATTGGATTTCGTCCGTACAAAATATACATTAGTAATAACATGCAAGTGTCCAAGGCAAAGTTAGTAATCTGGGAACAAGTTATCTGCATCAGAATGAATATAATACCAGATAAAGGACATCAGATGTAGTTTAAAACGCGCTGTATCACCCAATACGACAGTCCACAGATATTCCATTTTGAGAAGATTGAATTGTAGAGCTGATAGGCATGTTATGACTGTAAGTACCAGCTCCAAGAAGTGCAGCATAATTTTTCACATTATGAGAAATAACAATCAAATGGGTCAAACGATAAAAAGTAGGCCTAAGTTACCGACCCGCTATAAAGGGAAACCACAGACTCACATGGTAAACAGATTGTTTCAACTAGGTGAGCTAATTTTTATAGTTTCAGTGCTATAATAAAAAAATAACCCGAATCGACCATTATAGCACAGCGACATAGTCATTATATGTTAATATTATGGGTGCAAAGGATGCGTGTTTTCTGATTCATAGTGACAAAGGATTTGCAATTGATATAATCAAGATGCGACTTGTGCTAACGGAACTAAGGACATCATCCATCAGATGTATTTTCATTATTGATTGCAGACCCATGGTAAACCTCGCTCGCAAGAGCTAGATGAGCTCTCTATCTTCCTGACAAATTTAACCTTAAACCACTAGAATAAGAGACTGCCTCTTTGACTATATAAATTTAATGACAATTCTAAAGTAAAAATTTAATGACAAATTGGTATATTTTCACATTGTTTATTTCTATTGCTTAACTGTAGTTGTTGGTCTCTACCCTAGGAACATTTACTTACGGACAATCCAAATTTACTAATAGAAAACAAAACAGCCAAAAATATCGATGCTTTTTCTTGATTAAATTATTAGTAATGTCGATATTACTTACTCTGCTCTCTCCACTAAGGATGACAGACTAAACCATTCCAGATGATAAACATTAGAAAAAAAGGACTTAAAAATGACAGTTCACTGCTAAACTATGTTTTTGGATTTTTTTTTTTTTGAATTTTTAATGACTGTTTGTGAGGGTCCCGATTAAACTGAATGGATCTTTGCAGCCTTAAAGGATGATAGCCAAGATGTATAAATACAAATGACTATGTAGAAACAATGACTATGAATACTATGTGTTAATGCGGAATCTTAACACAGGTACTAAGAAGAACAATGAACAACTGAATAACAACTTTATTAATGTGTTCTTGAGGATTACAGATTGCTAACTATGATATTGTATATGATTTGCTAAACTTGTGTATTCGTCTGTAATCTTCTGTGTTCATATATATTCTAACTATGCCAAAGGTGATCCTTTTATATACTAAGGATAACCCTAAATGGCTTACATATCTTTTTCTAAAATATCTTTTAAATATCTTCTCAACGGTACTAACTAACTTTCTACTAACGGTACTAACTAACTAACAGTACTTAATACTTTGTACTGTCGGTACTAAGTATAACTGACAGTACTAACTATTTGTACTGTCGGTACTAAGTTAAGAAAACATTAATCCTAACAAGAAGTTATATATGTGTGTTATAGTGGTTTAAAGAAATAAAGGCTTATGTTCGGCACATGAAGATTGGATCCTCTCTAGTACTAAAAGTTCTGCCTTTCGGTCAGGTTTATGTGTTAAGTACAAGCCTATGGTAGATGTCTAGATTATGTCTGTGCAAATTGAGTGTTCTTCACAATATCATATTTAACCCTATCTGAGTGGCTGAGTGAATTTAAAAATCAAACACTATCCCTGTGTGAGGTGCTATGTTATATGTCTATGCCTGAAAAGCTATCCAATATGCAAACTCTTATAAAAATCTAAATTTTCTCCAAGTCACGACAAATGATTTTATTTTTTCGCTTCCATTGCTTGAGGGAAAGCAATAAGCTAAGTGTGAAGGGATTTGATAACGCCCAAATTATACATATTTTTATGGCGTTATTTACGTATATTTAATCATTTCTCGTGAACTTTTGGTACTTAAATTAGCTTGAATTGTTTATAGGTTCACTTGAAGACACTACAGGCCCATCTATACATTTTGGGAGTCGAATAAAAGAAAAGAAAGTTTTCTAGCTAAAGTTTATAAAGTCCGCCGCACTTGTAACATTGTGCGCCGCACTTTTTCCCAAAGTTTGAAGAATTAAAGTCTAATAAATGCACCTGCATTAACTCCTCAAAACAGCCGCACTTATTTGTAAGTGCGCCGCACTTCCAGTAAAAGCCATTTAATGCTATCGCATTAACACCCAAAGTCCGCCGCACTTTTTCCTAAGTGTGCCGCACTTTGCACCCAATCTTGCCTATAAATTGAGGACGAATTTTCATCCTCAAAGCACTCATTCGTCACTATCCATCTCATTCTACAAACCATCTCACACCTATACTTCCCTTTCACCAAGAAACACCTCTATCTTTAAAGGAAAAGATCTAACGATCAAGAACGAAGACAGTTTTCCTACTTAGTTATTGAAATAATGAAAGTTTATATAAAGTGTACTTTTGTTATGAACTCCTTAGCCATGAGAGGCTAAATCTCTCATGACTGCTCGGTGAAGTTACGATAATGAATAAGTGTTTGGTATGATCTTGATCGCTTTAATCTTAAGCTTATGTTGCAAACCTGTTATATCTTATCTTATCTATTTTTGCTTATCAACTTAGATTATATAATCATATCGGTATAGGTCGAAAGACCCGTTATGATCTATGTGGTTTTAAAGATTTGTCTATGGTCTTTAACGTTTGTGCCGAGAAATCCACTTTCGTAAATTGATAAACAAAATAAGCTTTGATATAATAATAACTGGATTATTTGAGTGACACATTTGGTCTAGTTAACTAAATATAAGTCTTAAGTTAACCAAGTTAGTTTGTGAAAACGTTTTCTGACGAGAAATCATTTTTATAAATTAAAGTCCCATATTCGAGGTCAAATCATTTTTAACACTTATAAGTTATTTTTCAACTATCCGAGTAGTCATACTTTTTATCACTGGTAAAACAAAATTATTTTCAAAGTTGTTACAGTCTATTTTCTTTCTGATTATTTGAACACTACTCTAATCCTTGTGGACGACCTGGTCTTACCTAAAAAGATTATACTACATACGTGGGTTATACTTTTACCCGTGTGTTTCCATATAACTATCCGGTATTTTCAGTCTTATAAATTTAAAGCTTTTGAAACACATCACAAACCAACGTCGTGCCCGGCATTACGATACCGGCGTTTCATCGTTGCCAACGCCGTGGGTCACCGCGTCAACGTATCAACGCAGCAACGCTGCCCAATTTGAATAAAAAAACTTATTTTTTTTTAAAAAGCCTTTAACGGCTAGTTATTGTATTTTGAAAAAAATTGAAAAAACCCTAGCAGCGGCTAGTTTTTGTAATGTTTAAAAAAAATATATTTAAAAATTAGCCAACGAATAGTTTACTAAAGAAAATTTTATTTTTTCAAAATTTTTTTACCCATTATATATATCCCCATTTCATAAACATTTTTCACACAACTTCCAATTCATCATCAATCTTTATACACATTCATTAGCAAAAAAAAATGTCCGACTTTCCCATTTATGGCTCGATTTGGAACCTCCTTGATTCCGGCACGATGGGTGCCGGGTCTACGTCGAATTCTCAATTCCCCGGGTTTTCTAGCCAAGCTCCGATGACTCCCGAGCAACAAGCTTTTTTTTAATCTCAACAAGCCGCTTTTGTTGCATTTCAACAAGATTTCCAAAACCGACAACAAAACCCACCACAATTTGAAATGCCACAACAACAAAGCCAATCTTCAAACTCACTTTCACAAACCGAATCCCAACAAAAAAAGGCCGAATGAAACGCACGGCTAAAAAAGGAAAATCGTCGAACCGATTGGCGACGTTACTTTACGTTGGACATCGGACGAGGAAACGTTACTTGCCGAATGTTTCGTTGCGGTTTCCGAGGATCCGAACGTCGGGCGGTCTCAACCGAGGGACACGTTATGGTATCGGGTTTTGAACGAATTCAATCGGTTGAATTTTCAAAAACGTACCAAGGATATGTTGTCACGCAAATGGAGTACGTTGAACCATCATTGCCAAAAGTTCAACGCAATCTACAAAAAGTGCAATCGGTTGAAAAAAAGTGGCGAGAACGAGGTTGATTTAATGAAACGGGCTCGGGGCATTTATCAAGACGAGAATAAAAATAGCTCGTTTAATCACGAAAAAACAAGGGCTGTTTTGCGAATACACGCAAAATGGGACGCACCCGATCCCGCACCGGTTGATTTAACCGAAGACGAAAATGTTCATGACGAACACGTTTTCGCGGTTAACACCGACGAGCTATTCGGTGTCGATCCAAGACCTCGTCCCCCCGGTAAACAACGCCCCAGAAAAAAAACAAATCCGACACATCGGCGAGCACCGGGGGAAGTAACTCGTCGTCTCAATTCGGCAAGTTTATGTCTCACGAGCTTCGTTTCAGACGGGAAGCCGCCGAAAAGGCGTTTGAGGCGTCGAAAGATAAAGACCGGACGACTACGCGTTTGGAAGAGTTGCGATTTCTCGCCCTTAGCACGAAGGGTTTATCTCCCGACGGCGCGTATTGGATTAACTTGCAAAAAAATAAATCAAAGACAAGTTACGCGCGCAAATGCCGAGGGATTCGAACAACCAAACCGACGACTCCGACGAGTAGTTTTTTTTATTAATTTCGAATGTTTTTTTTTTAATTTCCGTAATTTTTTTTAAATTTACGAATGTATTTTTTTTATTTAGTATTGTAATTTTTATTTATAATGAATGAAATGAATTTAGTTATTTTTAAAATTGAGGGGGAAAAAATAGTGGGTCCCAAAAAGTGGTGTTATGGTTACCTGGGTTTTTTTGGTGTTGATGTTATGGTGTTAAAGCTGACGTGGCACCCAAAAAATGATGTTATGGTGTTATGACACCTGGGGCTCTAACTACTTACGAAATTTGACATATTCTAGCTAGAACATGTCATAATCGGCATTAGCCAATAACAATAAAAAGACCATGTTACATTTGTAACTAAATATAAATTGCACATAAACTTAAATTATATTGCTCATATATGTTACTCTCTCCGTCTCAAAATTATTGTCTTCCTATAAAAAAAAACACATTTTAATAAAAGTGCATTTATTACTGCTTTTTCTTTCTTACTTTTTGACAGAAAGACAGTTTTACCCTTAGTTAATTAATTAAAGTCGTTTTTAAAGTTTGTGATAATAATTTCAAACAAGGGTAATATAGTAAACTTATCAAAATTTCATATCTATTTTAGTAGTGGACAATAAATTTGGGACATCCCAAAAAGGAAACGTGAACAATAAAAATAAGACGGAGGAAGTAGTATTTATATGCAAAACTAATAAAAATGTGACTCCTCATAAATAGAAACATTCTGTGACGGCACCTATGACACACCCCTCTAAACCTCTCTGAGTCAACATCACATTATGATTTATTTACAAGTCACTCGCGTTTAAACCTCTTTCACACGTACACATATAGCCTTATGAATCCAACAACAACGGGAACGACAAACCTCATATAGTCAAATTAACATGATTTTAGTTTCTTGACACTTGCGCAATTCATTATTAAGTGCTCGTTTGATTTGTGGATAGGTTTAGGATTATGATTTAGATTTGGTTTAGGATTTAAATTTGATGTAAGAGAAAGAAAAAATAATATTTAAAAATATATTATAAATTAAAATTAAAATTAATTATATAAATAATAATAAAATAAATAATGAGTGGATGTGGATGTAGTTTCAAGAGGGCTCACAAATTAGGATATAATGAGAAAAGGAGGGCACATACCCTGGATTTCAACAAGGCTAAATTTAGACTAAAGTCCAAAGCAAATAGTAATATAGGCCTACCAAACAACATTTTTTAAGGTCTAATCCCAAACCTTTTTTAAATCAGTGAAACCAAACGGGCCATAAATTATTTCCCATCAAAACCGTTTCACCTTTGATTTGAAGTATTAATATATTAACTTTATTATGGGTGTGTTTGGTCGAAAGTTTTTAAAAACATTTTAAAGCAATTAACATTTAATTATGTCATTTTACGCATTAAAATTATAATTACATCTACTGTACTAAACAATTTTATAAATTAAACTACTATTAATAACCGTTACTGCTGACTAGATACCATTTGTGCTAACAAGCATAATTGCCCGCGCGTTGCTGCGGGGCGTTAAATATTTTTTTTTAAGTTTTAATTTATTTTTCTTAGCGTAGAGCGGTTTTTGATTGCGTAATAGCTGGACCTTCCGCGCGTTGTGACACCGTTTAATGTCATTCTTAGTATATATATGAAATATATATGAATCGGTAGATATGTGTTATATATTTGATAAATACAGTTTATTATATAAAAAAACGTAAATAGTTAAAAGTTGAGGGTACGTTTTGTAAATTTTCTTTTTTTATTTTATTTATATTAAACTTCAACATTTTTTATAAAATCGTGCGTATGTCAGAAGCGTTGCAATATTAGGCGCGTTTTGTTCGCAATTCAAATATCTTTCCGCTGGTATTTTTTATCTGAATGAGTCGATAGATATGTGGTATATATTTGATAAATAAAATTTATTCTATAAAAAAGTCGTAAATAGTTAAAAGTTCAGGGGGCGTTTTGTAAATTCTATTTTTTAATTTATTTTGGGCCGAAGGAAGCTTATTTTTTTTGTGGGCCGTTGTTGGGCTGGAATATTTAAAACGACGTCGTTTTTTTGTGACGTAGTTTTTTTCCACATATAGTATACAGATATAATGACTACTATGACTACTGTTAAGCGAAACTTCTAGCTCCATAAATATATTTCTAAACAATACATTTACCGGGGGACCCGACCCACCCAAAAACCGGGTCTCATTAAATGTTTTTGACCCGGCAATTAATAAAGGTGTTTTTTTTTTTTACAGTTTTTTCTTTTTTACCATTTTTTTTTCTCAAAAAGTTTTTAAAATAAAACTTCTTTTTTTTTCCTCGGAATACCCTCTCGCGCTGTTTGAGTCATCGATCTGTTTTTTTATGAATAAAACTTTAAGTTTCCTCAAACCTCGCGCTCCGCTAATCGTCCCGTTCTTTTTTTCCTCAAAAAATTTTTAAAATAAAATTTTCCCTTTTTTTTTCTCGGATAACCCTTCGTCCGCACTGTTGAGTCATATCGTCCTGTTTTTTTTCTGAATATGAACTTTAAGTTTCCTCAAACCTCACAGCTCCGCTAATCACCCGTTCCTTTTTTTTTTCCTCCAAAAAATTTTAAATTAAAATTTTCCTTTTTTTTTTCTCCCTGGAATACCCTCTCGCTACTGGTTTGAGTCATTCGGTCACCTGTTTTTTTATGAATTAAAACATTAAGTTTCCTCAAAACCGACGCGCTCCGCTAATCGCCCGTTTCTTTTTTTTTTTCTCAAAAAAATTTTAAAAAAAATTTCCTTTTTTTTGTTTCTTGAATACCCTCTCGCACCTGTTGGAGTCATCGGTCTGTTTTTTTATGAATAAAACTTTAAGTTTCCTCAAACCTCGCGCTCCGCTAATCGTCCCGCAACGGCGCGCGGTCGCCATTTTTTTTTCCTTTTTTTTTTCAAAAAATTTCTAAAATAAAATTTTCCTTTTTTTTCCTCGGAATACCCTCTCGCATGCATTAAATGGCCTTTTGCATTTAGTGTGCATTAAATGCACCGGGTTGACCGGGGTGCATTTAATACGCCGGGTCAACCCTACCCGGTCCGATCGGTTTTTTTTTTTTTTTAGAAAAAAAAATTTGTTTTGTTTTTTAAAGCACTTTTTGAGTTATCGATATTGTCGGGTCCACCCGACCCGGTCCGCCCCGACCCGTTCCTTTTTTTATTTACGAAATAGCCCCTCAAATATTTACGAAATACCCCCTCGCACTATGTGTTAAATTACGAAAACTACCCTCATTTTAATTTTTTTTTTATAAAATACCCCTTTCCCCACTAGCGGTCGACCGTTAGTTTTTTTTTAGAATGCACCAAAACAGTGCTTGAAATCCGTCGTTACTTAACGACCGTTATTTTCTATTTTTTTACAAAAATATACCTTCTAACACGTCCAACCGAAAACACCGGCCGCCAAACATCCCGCAGCGGAGCGCGGCTAACTTGTTGATAATATATTTGCAAGTTTTTATATTAAATATATCTTTTTTAAATAACACAAATTTGAATTGAAATTAGCTAGAAGCTTCGACTTATCGTGTATAGTTTATAATTTGTAGGAAAACACTGTTAATGGTGCAAACTTGTTATGTTAATAATAGTCAAACATAACATGTTTCAAATATATCCGTAAGAAGGTTATAGTCGTTTGAAGGGTGCATGTTTGTGGGTTAGATTAGCAAAGTCCTATGGCTTTTTAACTGATATTAAGTAAACTTGTTTAATTTTTATTACACGAGTAGCTCATAGGTACTACAGTAAGTTATAACAATCCAAGAAGTTTATGTAATTCATCGAACACTTAGGCTAGTGGTAATGGTCTCAAAGAAGCTTTTTGTTCCACCTTGGCGTCCCCATCTGACGCTTCCACCTAAGCGAATCAAGGAGAAGCCGGTCTCTTTTGAGACCAAGTTCTTTGTTTGTGTTTGTGTGTGTTATCATTTTATCTTAGAGCCCACGGTAAAGTAAGCCGTTGGGTCTCGGCGTTTAACCCGTTGGGCCGGTGTTACGGTACGGCGTTTTTAAATTGGTCACAGCGTTGGGTGCAAGTTACAGAACACTGGTACTTGGCCCGTTTTTAAAAAAAAAAAATATTTTACCCCCCCAACGTTTATAAACGGCTAGTTTTTTAAAATTTGAATTTTTTTTTCATTTTACCTTATATATACTACCCCAACTCTACCATATTACACACACAAAAACACAAACACTCTCTACACACAAAATGAATCAAACTAATGAAGATAGTCAACTCTCGTTTTTGTAAATCTGATGGCTTAATGATGATGAAACCGAGTGTCCTTTTTGGAGCAGCGTAGAGTATCCCAACGTTGGTTGCGAAGAAAATCATCTACCTCTTACCCGGCAAGCCAATAATAAGTGACGAGAGGGGGCCGAAAGAACGATGATGGAGCCGATTATTTCATGATCATTTGCACGGATATCCTCTTATATTATTTCGAAGAATGATGACCGTATGCGCGAAAGCTATTTTGAAATAGTCAAAGGCAATCTAGCACTTATGAGGATTCCGATCTCTTACCACGATGATCATTTTAATTTTTTTTAGAGTTCGTACACGATGCTTACGGGTCGAATGTGTCTTAGTGTTATTATGAAACTGCACAGCGGTCATACGCAATTGGCATACGTACCAGCCAGATGTTTGATGAATATATTGGCAACAACGAGTGAGGCGTACTGCAACGTAATTGTTCATTTCATTTTAATAAGTGCATATTTCTATGTACATGGTCGGAGTATTTAAGAAAGTCAACGGTGGAAGAGTTTTTGAAAACATATATTAAAACATACATCTTACAACTCATGTTTTCGGGAATTGCTTGGAAAGCATTTGATTGTATGCACTGGGAATTGGAAAAAAATTGTCCAGTTTAATAGACAGGGACAATCGGTAGGGAGATAAATAATCACACCTACTATATTGCATTGAAGCTGTTGCTTCACAAGATTTGTGGATTTGGCATGCGTTTTTTGGGGGTAGCAGATGCAAATAAACGATAATTTATGTTTTAGATAAATTCTCGTTATTTGATGACTCTTAGGACACAGCCTGTGTTCCGTATTTGTGTATAAAATGGTGATGGTTATGAAAAAGGGTATTAGTTAGCGTGTATTTACTACAAGGGGCGAATTTCGTGAAATCTTTCACGGTTGCAACATGTACGCGAAACATGTTACTTTAAAAAGCTGTCAAGAAGGTGCACGGAAGATGTTCGAACAGTTGCTTTTGGTGTTCTCCAAGACGATTGTGAATAATAACAACAACTTTTTCCGCATCATCAGCACGATCATACCATGTCAACACCCTTCGTCGAGTTATGTATTCTTGCATCATACTCTATAACATGATTTTAAAAGATCAAAAGATGACGGTTTTTTACTGGAACGCGCGTGTTACTGCTAGACCAGTCAAGAATTTGCGGCGTAATGGATTGAAAGGTGTTAAAATCAACGTCGGGAAAGATTAATAAAGAATGCGAACCGAGAATAGCATCTAAGTCTCAACTAAATTCATGGAGCATATTTGGCAAGAAGCTGAACACGAAGATGAAGACTTTTAGTCGCCGGGGCGTATGTTTTTTTATTTTCGTATGTTTTTTTAATTCCGTATGTTTTTTAAAAGTATTGTAATGTGTAATATTGTTTAATGAAATATTTTAGTTTGTTTAAGGGGGTGTTATGAAAAAATAAAAGTGGGACTCAAAAAGTGGTGTTAACTCCAAGTTATGGTTACCTGTGTTTTTTTGGATGTGAATGTGAATGTGAAAAAGCTGACGTGGCACCCCAAAAAGTGGTGTTACCAAGTTATGGTACCCTATGCTCTATTGTTTTTGTACGTAATATTTTTGATGGTTTTCTCGATCTTCTAGTTACACAATAAGAGTTATGAACTGAGATGCCAAAAAGGATTCGAGACGGAATAGAATCATCACTACCACTAGTCTTATTAAGTTGATCTTAGTTATTTGCATGTTAAAATTTATGAACGACTACCACAAAGATTCATCGACGACGACGCCGTATGTATGGGTCATGAGTGTATAGGTTATTTGCGGTTATGTCGATTTATGTGGGGGGTTTTGTCTTCTTTTCGGTCGGTTGCTACACATACGACCAAATAACTTTGGTTTTCCCAAAACCAAAAAAGATACTCCCTCCGTCTCATATTAAGTGTTCATTTTTGACTTTTTGAATTTTTTTTTCATAAACTTTGACCGTAAATATTTTTCTTTATGTTATATAATGCTTACTGGAAATTATACCAATGAAAAATACATTTGAAACTCTATCCATTCATATATTTTGCATTGAGTATCATATAACATAAAAAGAAATAATTAAGGTCAAAGTTGAAGAAAAAAAACTTTTAAAAGTCAAAAATGAACACTTAATATGGGACGGAGGGAGTACTATCTTTTTTCTAAAATACTCCGTACTAGTTATGTTATTCTTATGGCTTATGATATATGTACCCCCTAAAATACAATTTGTACCCCCCCGGGTTTTTTGCGTTTTTTTTTTGTATTTTTTTTTTTTTTGTATTTTTATAATTTTGTATATGTTATAAAACTGTGACACGGAAAAAACGGAACGAAAAATATAAAGTTTAACAGGTCAAAAGTATGAAACTGTCAAAAATTACGGAACAGAAACTGATAAAAAACTGCGTTGCACTGTAAAAATGGGGGTACAAAAGGAATCTTTTGTACCTTTTTGGCACTATTCATGGGCCGGGGGGTACCAATAGGGGTACCCTATCAAAGCTAGTTTAGGTCAAAGTGTGTATAAAACTAATGACCCTTTATGATTTGACAAAGTGAACCGTGGCATACACTAGGAGAGAGAAGAATTAGAAAAGGGCAGTTTGGACCCACATGTGGCCCTGCCTACAAATATCACATGGTGCTACTATTGGTACCCCTGGCCCACAAAAAGTATGGATGTTTCGTACTTTTTGGTCTTTTTGTCCCTTCTTTTACAGTGCAACGTAGTTTTTTATCAATTTCGGTTCCGTAATTTTTGACAGTTTCATACTTTTGACCTGTTAAACTTTATAATTTTCGTTCCGCATTCTGCGTTTCACTGTTTTATAATATAAACAAAATTATAAAAATAAAAAAAAATAAAAAAAACCAGAAAAACCAGGGGGGGTACAAACGGCTTTTCAAGAGGATACAAATAACATGAGCCATTCATTTAAAGCTATTCACTTCCAGCTATTTATTTTCACGAAATATTTATGTAAAG
>BQNB010020752.1:19733-34877 GCA_026074375.1 Tanacetum coccineum | reverse complement strand
ACTAACAAATAAACTACTTCCTACAACGACTATTCAAGCGGATATCATAATGATCACAAAATGCTTGCTCTTGCTCTGTTAAATCATAAACCTGAGCCCCATAGCCATTAAAGCAGTCCAAATCATCTTCCAAAACATCCAAAAAGCCATCAACCGATATACCATACGGTATACATACTTCCTCAACTTCAGACGCATCTGAGTCCGAGATAGATTTACTCGATGAATCCTCACGTGACATTCTAAATTGTTCCAATATACTTCCCTTACCACTTCCTTTCACTTGACCTTCAACTTTTGCATACACTAATTTCGTACTAGTGGAACATTCATTATTTAATGATGTCTTGTCACCAGTAACATCATTCCCACTTAAATCAGTATTAATATCCAAGATTTTATCTTCCTCCATAAGTTGATTCATATTATCCCGCAATTGACCAATATTGATATCATCCTGAATATAAGTTGACTCTTCATTGTCACGAAGGGGAGTATCACTAGAAGCCTCAGGAACTCCACTTGGCTTGTTACCAGCCTCGTTAGTACCCTCCTGGTTAACAGAAGATGTAATCTTACCATCTACCTGAGTAGCTTTAGAAAATGGCATATAGACACACTTAGGTTTAGGTTTAGAGAACCTAATGCCTTGAAACTGTTTTCCTTTAGCTGGCATTTTTCCTCCCTCACTTCTAACGTTACGCACACCACCATTCCCTAATGTCGAAGATGGAGCAGCCTTCGTGTCCCTAGAAGGGCAACAGTCATCATCATGATTAAAATTTTTGCAATTCGAACACTGTAACGGCCTCCATTCGTATGTAACATCAAGATTTTCCAACAAATGCCCAATAGCCTTATCTATAGATAATTCAATAAGAACCCTTGCATATGTTTTAGGACCCCACGGGTTAAGGCACGTATCACTCGTGCACGCATCTAACATAAGAGGCCATTCTAGTTGTGTGGTGATCAGACTTAACCCAACTTCCGAGAAAGCTACCACCAGTACATTGTGGATTTTTGTCCATACTGGAATCCTTGTACAATCTACCTTCTTCATCTTGGTATTGGCACACCAAATATTAAGCATAAGAGGCCTCGATCTAATGAACCACGATCCTCCATAAGGCTTTCGAGCATCCCCTCATGTATGAATGAAAATTTGAACATGAAGAAGCCATCACGAACAATAACACTTTCAAAACCGTATTTAGCCCAAGCGTTATGGACATAATTTTTAACAATAGGGAATGCTAACCAAGAGCCAATGAAATATCCGTACATCGTGTTATCGAATTTAGCACTTATTTCTTCAACTGTTGCTAAAAGTATAACAACATGAGCCCCTAGCACCTTCTCCTTATTTGTTAATGTGGCGACTTTAACAACTGTTTTCTATTTTTCTAATTTATTCATAAGAGAGTTCATATCCCTCATTGTACCTTCCACCGAACTAGTATTTAAGGTACCTGAAATCATAGTCTTCACAGTACCCTCGTCTTCCTTGTTCACACTAGTAACACCATGACCATTTTTACCTATACTAAACGCAGGTTCAGCGACATTCGGCCTATTCATATTACCAGCAACAACATCAATAACGACACCACCATCATCAGCCCTAGTTGCATCCAAGGTTTCCACAACCATAGGGGATTCCACAACATTAACGTTTCTATAGGGCTGCATTGGCTTGCCGTCTTTTCCCAAAATTTTCCCCTCAATATTCCAAACTTTTTTGGCTAATTCACTTAACAGCGGAGTCGTCTTTTGGTTTGAATCTCCAATATCTTTCTTTTTATTTTTAGACTTAGACGATTTGTTAAGAAACCCTTGTTCCATCTCTCTCAAACCCTACAAAAAAAAACCCTAGACTTCCAAATAACTTGTTACGGCTAGAAAATTGAAAACCCAAAAAATTGGGTTTCTTTATCACAAATAAAACCCCAGGCCTTAATCCACGAATGAAACCAAGCAGAAGCTACAGAAGATATATCTCTAACAGCACCAATAAACAAACAACATAAAATCACGTACCAAAAAATAGATCTGATTTAACAAGGACGTCAAAACCCTAAAACAAGTTGTAACCCTAAAAACCTTCTTAAGCCCGCAGCCTAATAAAATCTTGCAGATCTTAAAACCAGATATTGAAAAGAAAAACAAGATCATAGAAGGTATAAGAAATAAGTAGAAAAGAGGATAACAACATAAACACATGAGATCGAGAGTAATATTGATTTGACGGCGCAACCCTAAAAACAAAAACACGTCCCTTGTATGATTAAATCCTAAACTGATCAAAGAGTGATCAATATAGAGATAGGAATCAATGGAAGAGAACTAATAAAAGTGATCAGAAATTTTTTAGGGTTGGCTGGAAATCTCAAAAAATGAGAGAGAACTTCATTTAGTCCATTTATCAGTTGCTAGTTGCTTAAAGTGTAAAGTATGTATTTCCTGTGTCTTGTGTCATTTTCTATCTATGGTATGGTTGGGAAATTTACACATTGCAATGGGAATGTAAAAAGTAGTCAAAACTCATTTATTTTTACTACCATCACAATTATTGGTATGTCCGAAGAATGAAGAATCATGGAAGAAATTATCCAGAGTTATTATGATCGTGAAGATGGTGAAATTACACCGAGATTCGTAGTATAATATGTTAATTTTTTTTGAGAAAATTAGAAAATTGCAACAAAAAAGAGGATGAAAGATTGAAGATAGTCGGTTCGTTAAAGCTTAAACCGATGGAATTATTTGAAGGATCGATTATTCGTTGATGCGTGGTTATAAATCAACGATGTAAAGTTTTGTATAAAGTGGTAGATATCGCCACTTGCCTTTGTAAAAGTATGTAAAGTATGGGATGATTGGGAGTTGACTGTTACGGGAACGCCAACTTAGGTTATTTTTTATCTATGATCAAGACGTTTGTATACATAGTTGTGTCTTTATCATGGTAACGGTTGGGAAAAAGTATCTAGCAACTTGTGCCTTATCTATTTGGACTTAATCTATTTGTTTCGTAAATTTTATTTAACAACAATTTATTTCCTTTCCTAATCATTAACCTTGGGTTTTACTCGAATGAGGATGTGATCGAGTCATGCATGTCTATTCCGTCGTTACGGCCATGTATGTGTGACTCAGCTGCCTTGTTGGTTTATTACTTTTGGTGAAAGTTAGAAGATCCATACCCTATATCATTCTTCATCCTAACCCTTGGTTAAACTCGAATGAGGATGTGATCGAACATACATGTCTATTCCGTCGTTACGACCATGTATGTGTGATTCAGCTGCCTTATTGGTGTGGTACTTTTGGTGAAAGATTGTTAGAATGATCAAACCTAAGCCTTATCATAAAAACTAATTTGCCTTTATAAACTTGTTACTCCTTAGCTCTAGTGGTGGAGATGTGTATGCCAAGCCTATGATAGAATACTCGTCACGACCGAGCAATTAAGCGAATTAGTTACATGTTACCACATAGATTAGTTGAGTGATTTGAGTGTTTTCATCTTCTTATTTCGTGAGGTGTTTGGTTGTGTACTTGTAATTGATCGAATAAATGCTTAACGGAAAAAAAATCCTTAGGGATACATTTTCATAAACTTCTAAAGGCTACTTGAGGACAAGTAGGATTCAAGTGGGGGGATATTTGATGACATCAAATAACGTCACTTTTATAGCATCATTTATCCCATGTAAATAACCCATTTTGTATGATTATTGCAAGAATTGTTACTTAATCGTTTGTATTTGAGAATTGCAGTAATTATGGAGTACTTGGTGAAGATTAGCAAAAAGGCACGCATTCTGGAGCTTAAACGAAGAAATATGAAGAAACTGATTCTGACATCCAATACGCCGTATCCATCAAGGAAGATACGGCGTATCTGTGCCTGCACTTCACTAAAGACCACAAAGGAACAAGATTCAATACGTCGTATCCAGAGAAGATCCATACGCCATATTCAAGATATAGTAATAAAATATTCTGGAAGATATCGAACGTGGTCCCTACTCCAAGAAACCCCCGATACGCCGTATCGACCAAATTCCAGACCTTATAAATAGAAAACCTAAAAACGGGTTTTCAGTGTGCTAAATCATATTTTCGATACCTTAACCATAAAATTCTATTTCAGAAGAGAATAAAAGTAGAAGAGGTCGAGCATAGTAATTAATTCCATAGGAAACAACTTGTAATCTCCTATACTCTTGTAATCGTTTAGTTTTTGGTATCATTCATTAACTCGGTTAGTTTACCTTGGCTAAATTATTACTCTTGTATTGATTATGATGTTTGAAGGCTAATACCTTCGGGTATTAGCCATTATTATGAAGATTTGAATGTTTGGTTTTGTTTATATCGATTGCTTAATTTATCATTGATTGCTTGTTTATGTTTATCAGTTTATACTTGTTTACGTGCTTTTGTATGCGACCTATCATTCAACTAGATCTAGTGATACGGACCAAGTAATCTAGATGTCGGGATGGCTCTCCATATAGTAATTTATACATCTAGACCAATAGGATCACGAATAATGACCTATCTTTGCCTTTAGATTGCGAGCTTAGTTGGACTGGTAGATGACCCTTGGGATCAACGAGTACGTTCTCAATTAATTAGTAAAGACTTGGATAGTGGACTACTAGTGTATGAATTTCCTTTAAGCAGTAAGTGTGTAAAGTCTCTATGAGCTAGGGTTTAACAAGATCACCATTGCTTTAACCCCTAAGATAGATTATAATCAGCAAATAAGGATGCTTTATGCAGATACGTTTAATTGTGACAGAATTCTTCGTATCTAGGTCTTAGAAAGAAGTAACGCCTAAGTCTTAAGAATGATATGCCGCCTTGAGATAAGTAATCATTGCAATAAATAAACAAACCAACGTTCTAATTGGATTAATCTTGGCTAATACAGTTTTCTTATATTTGGCTAGACCGCTCTTTCATCTTCTGTTAATTTACTTGCGTGTGTTATTGTGTCTTAAGTTGATCTTAGTCATCACAAAACCCGTGCCAGTCTCTCAGGCTAAAAAAACCCCCCCTTATATGTTAGAATTATGATTAACATAGGTTTAACATAGAATAGAATTAACTTAGTCTAGATAACCAAAATATTTATAAATTGAAAGATTGTGTCTCGCTCTTAGTGATTGACACCCTACTTACCACAAAACTCCTATCTGACCGGGTACACTGCCCGTTAAAGTGTTGTTTTTGGTAAAGTCAGCAAAATATAAATTTAAAACTTGAAACATAAATTACAACCACACAACGACACATCACCTTTCTTCCTAATACCTCTACCTATAACCTTATCGTCCTTAGTAATTTCACTATCATATTCAAAGAAAGTTACTTTACAATTATTATCACATATTTGACCTATACTTAGCAAGTTAAATCTTAATTTATCTACATGTTTTACATTATCTATATTGAGAGAGTCATTAGAGATCGTACCTTTGGTAATAATGTTACTACAAAGATTACTACCAAAGATGACGTTACCTCCATTGTATGCCTTATATGTTGAGAAGAGCTTTTGGTTACCCGTCATGTGTTAAGAGCATCCACTATCTTTTATCCACTCACCAGGTTCCAAGTCGACTCCAAGGCATATCTCATTTGATGCTTGAGCCACGAGACACATTTCATCTTTATCCTTTTCATCATCTTCTTCCCCGCTATCACTCCAAGAACCTCCGATGAATGCTCTTTGATTCTTGTCCTTCGGTGGTTTTGGACATTCTCTAATAAGATGATTCGGGTCTCAGCATCTAAAACACTTCCTTTCACTTTTTCCGTTCTTGTCGTCTCGGCTTCTTTGAAAGGTCTTTTTGTCATTCCTAGGTTGTCTCACAAACCTACCTCTTCTCTTGAAGAACTTCTTGAAGTCTCTAACTGCCATGACATACTATTCGTCTTCACTTCCGAAAGTCGAACACTCCTCATCACTAGATTCCTTCTTAGCCTTTAAAGCAAGAGATTTTCTTTCTCCTTTAGCTTTGACTATTTCGGAATCTTTCTTGATGATCATCTCATGGACTTTTAGATTTCCAATGAGTTCATCAAGGGATAGTGATGTTAAGTCTTTTGACTCTTCAATTGCCGTGACCTTCGCTCTCCATTTGGGATGTAGAGCCCTAAGAAACTTCCTAACATAGTTCTTGCTAGAGTAACCTTCATCAAGAGCTTTTAGACTAGTAATAATAGTATTAAATCTAGCAAAAGCACTATCTATAGATTCGTCTTCAGAAATGATGAATTGTTCATATTGTTGTACCAAAAGGTCAATCTTGTTATCTTTGACTTGGCTATTACCTTGATGGGTGATTAACAAAGTTTTCCAAATTTCTTTTGCCGTATTACACATGAAAATTCTTTCATATTCTTTTCTAGGCAAAGCGTTGTAAATAACCATTTTAGCTTCGTTATTTTTCGCAAGTCTTTTTTTAAGATCATCACTTTGTTTTTCAAAAGGGATAACCTCATCTAATTTGGTTTTCGGATTTTGTTCAATAGGTTGAAAATCACCGTTGGTAATAACATGCCAAAGATCAAGATCTTTTGATTTTACATATGTTTCGAATCTATTTTTCCAATAAATAAAACTATCACTTTCAAAAAGTGGTGGTCTTTGCATAGATTTCCCTTCTAGATATTTGTCGGAATCCATAGATCGATCCAAGCTTTAAAATACAGTATATTTTAAAAATCTTGAGTGACCTCGGCTTCTGATACCAATTGTGGAAACTAGAAGGGGGGTTGAATAGTTTACAGGTTAATTGGCGTTTTAAAATTTTACTTCTAAAATTGTTAGATTCGAGTATATGTTCAATCAATCAACAATATGAACCAATCAAGATAACTATCTACTTGTAATAACTATACAAACAATAAATGAGAAACATAAACAATATAAAGAGATAAGGTAAAGAACGATCAAACCAAGACACCAAGATTTATAGTGGTTCGGCTACGAAGCTCCTCTTCGCCCTACTCCACTCCCCGAGTATCCGACTCGAGATTTCACTATGTCAACAAGCTCCCTTTAGGCGGAGAAAACCGTTTACACGTCGCTTACGTTATTTTCTGACACTAAGCTAAATGTCGAGTCCTAATCTTAGCTAGAACCAATCTACCACTTCACAAACACTACCCAATCACAAGATCTACACTATCGGATTTATACACTATCCGATTTACACAATCACACAAGATAATCAAAATAGAGATTTGGATCTTAGAAGAAGAGAGGAGAAATCACTAATCTATAACACTTCGTTTCTTGGCGAATACGAATGTTCTTCTCTTGCACTTGATAGAAGAATGAAGAAGATGAGATTGGTTCACTAAAAACAAGATTAAACTATGTTAGTGATCAAGAGATTTAGTGAGAGAAAGAGAACTGAAAAAATTCGTGCAAGAGGAATGTTTTTCTGCAGGAAGGAGTGCAGTATTTATAGACAGGGAGATCCAACGTCTCCTGGTGGCGGTCCCAGATATATTTGGGGGCCGTCTAGCCACTTAGGGGGCCGCCACTAGACTGACGCTCCTTTTTTTGTCTTTTTGTGAGGAAGGTTGAAACTGGTATGATGTTTTCTGTTTTGGGGGGAAACTGAATTCAAACTTTTATATTTAAATAAAAAATTATTTTTAATAATAAAACTAATTTTGTAATAATACTTTTGTAGAAATGTAATGGTTAAGAAGAAAAATAATTTTCTTGATCACTAATCATGTTTAATGATTTGTTTATCCATACCTTAAGTGATTTATGTCGAAATAGAAAACGATTAATAACACGTAAACGTTTAATTTTATCATAGACTTTTTTACATTTTGTCATCTTCAAAACGTAGAGGGTTAAAAAAATATAAATAACGTTTTTAGGAATTATTTGTATTAACAGACATAAAATAAAAGGAAAGGATACAAGACGGGTTGTCTCTTGACAAGCATTTTTGTTTATTAACGAGTCTTTAAGTTAGACTCACGTCAGGACTACGTTTCCCTTTCGACACTTCCTCCTGTGTTCATTTTCTTACGGATTGATGTGTTTCAAAAGCTTTAAATTTATAAGACTAAAAATACCGGATAATTATATGGAAACACACGGGTAAAAGTATAACCCACGTATGTAGTATAATCTTTTTAGGTAAGACCAGGTCGTCCACAGGGATTAGAGTAGTGTTCAAATAATCAGAAAGAAAATAGACTTTAACAATTTTGAAAATAATTTTTGTTTTACCAGTGATAAAAAGTATGACTACTCGGATAGTTGAAAAATAACTTATAAGTGTTGGAAATGATTTGACCACGAAGATGGGACTTTAATTTATAAAAATGATTTCTCGTCAGAAAACGTTTTCACAAACTAACTTGGTTAACTTAAGACTTATATTTAGTTAACTAGACCAAATGTGTCACTCAAATAATCCAGTTATTATTATATCAAAGCTTATTTTGTTTATCAATTTACGAAAGTGGATTTCTCAGCACAAACGTTAAAGACCATAGACAAATCTTTAAAACTACATAGATCATAACGGGTCTTTCGACCTATACCGATATTGGAAATTTTTTTTAAAATATAATCTAAGTTGATAAGCAAAAATAGATAAGATATAACAGGTTTGCAACATAAGCTTAAGATTAAAGTGATCAAGATCTTACCAAACATTATCATTATCGTAACATTCACGAGCAGTCATGAGAGATATTTAGCTCTCATGGCTAAAGAGGTTCATAACAAAAGTACATTTTTACATAAACTTCCATTATTTTAATAACTAAGTAAGAAAATCGTCTTCGTTCTTGATCGTTAGATCTTTTCCTTCAAAGATAGAGGTGTTTCTTGGTGAAAGGGAAGTATGTGTGTGGAGATGGTTTGTAGAATGAGATGGATAGTGAGGATGAGTGCTTTGAGGATGAAAATTCGTCCTCAATTTATAGGCAAGTTTGGGTGCAAAGTGCGGCGCACTTAGGAAAAAGTGCGGCGGACTTTGGGTGTTAATGCGATAGCATTTAATGGCTTTTACTGGAAGTGCGGCGCACTTACAAATAAGTGCGGCGGTTTTGAGGAAAAAGTGCGGCGGTCTTGGCTTCAGAGGAAAGTGCGGCGCACAATGTTATAAGTGCGGCGGACTTCATGAACTTTAGCTAGAAATCTTTCTTTTCTTGTATTCGCCTCCCAAAGTGTATAGATTCTTGAGCTTGGGCCTGTAGTGTCTTCAAGTGAACCTATAAGCAATTCAAGCTAATTAAGTACCAAAAGTTCACGAGAAATGATCAAATATACATAAATAACGCCAAAGAAACATGTATAATTTGGGCGTTATCAAATCCCTCCACACTTAGCTTATTGCTTGCCCTCAAGCAATGGAAGCGAAAAAAATAAAATCATTTGTCGTGACGTGGAGAAAATTTGGATTTTTATAAGAGTTTGCATATTAGATAACTTTTCAGGCATAGACATATAACATAGCACCTCACACAGGGATAGTGTTTGATTTTAAATTCACTCAGCCACTCAGATAGGGTTTAATATATGCTATTTGTGAAGAACACTCAATTTGCACAGACATAATCTAGACAGCTACCATAGGCTTGTACTTAACACATAAACCTGACCGAAGGGCGGAACTTTAGTACTAGAGAGGATCCAATCTTCATGCGCCGAACATAAGCCTTTATTTCTTTGAACTACTATAACACACATATATAACTTCTCTTTTTTTTCATACCATATGGTAACTAAGGCTTGGCACAGAGCTTCTTCATTCAACTTCTAGATATTTCAGCAATATAGCATTTAAAAGGAGTGCTTGCAAGAACAAGGACTTGCGGGATACATTTCATGTGATAGGCTTCGGTCTAGTAAATGATGATTAAGCACAAGTTCTAGAGCTTTTAAATTACCGGCTCTCTCAAACATAATTATCAACCAATTACATGTTCCAGACAGAAAAAGGTGACAAAGACCATACGTACACATTCGTAACAATGGAATAGACGCATATGACTGCATTCAAACCTTAACTCGAACAAGCTAAAGGCATCAATTATCTTAGGTATCAAAAGTGGATACCCGAATATTCTAAAGGCTTAAAATTCTCACAATTTAGTGGACTGGGGTGTGCTAGCTATAATGTCAATCCGGTTGGACTTGCCTTACTAAGAGCATTTTTTACTTTAATTTGAAAACATATAATTAGAATTTTTCATAAAATATCAGTTGGAAAGTTTTTAACAGGGCAAACATAGAGGGATATGATTAATTTTTCCTATTTGGCTCCCCTCCACACTTAAGTTGAACATTGCCCTCAATGTGATAACTGATAATAGAGATAAAATAGGGAAAATTAAAGGAAAATGGTACTTCCCGAGGCATAGAGAAGTGCATAGCTGTAGTAGAGCTATCTTGAGCATACTTCGTAATTTTCCATATCTTCAAGCTAAATTACCTGCATAAGAGTAAACATACAAAAGCACACAAAAAGAAAATATTTTTGTTGATTTTAAAAAAAAATAAACAAAAGATATTAGTAGAAGAATGGAGGAGGGACTCCTCCACACTTAAGTGAAGCACGGGTTGCCTCCCGAGAAGCGCTTAATTTTTAAGAGAGTCGTTAGCTAGACTCGTACTTCGAGAGTCATTCTTTTGGGAAGAAAGGAGTAACTGCCTCCCTTGAGTTATTGTCTTCTTCATGATATAGTTTGAGTCCCGATGGTACTGACTTATGAACGTCTTTCCATCTTTTCCATAAAGTTCAACATATCCGGATGGATATTGATGTTTCACTATATAAGGTCCTAACCATCGAGATCTGAGCTTCGGTTGTTTAAATTTGTACTTGAAGTGAAATAGCAGAACCTTGTTTCCTTATTTGAATTCTTTTCTCATTCGTAAATTTCTGTCATGCCAGACTTTGGTTCTTTTCTTGTATAGACAAGAGTTTTCATATGCTTGGTATCTAAGTTCGACTAACTTGTGTAAGAAGAAAACATTCTTTTCTCACCAGCAGCGATGAGATCTGGGTTGTAATTTTTCAGTGCCCAGTATGCACGGTGTTCAATTTCGAATGGTAAGTGGCAGTTCTTTCCATATATTAGTTTGTATGGTGTAGTACCGGTAGGTGTTTTGTAGGTAGTGCGAAAAGCCCACATAGCGTCATCAAGTTTTCTTGACCAAATGACAGGATTGTCTTTAACAGATTTTTCAAGAATTCTCTTGAGAGCTCTGTTAGTGTTTTCAACTTGACCACTAGTTTGAGGGTGATAAGATGTAGAGAAGCGGTGGTTAACTCCATATCTTTTCATGGTTTTTTTCATTATTTTGTTACATAAGTGAGTACCTCGATCACTAATTAGAGCTTTGGGCATTCCAAAATGGCAGAATAGTTTCTTCAGAAAGTTGACTACTACTCAGGCATCATTGGTTGGTAAAGTTTAAGCTTTGACCCATTTAGATACGTAATCAACAACGACTAGAGTGTATTCAAACTTATATGATTTCAGGAATGGTCCCATAAAGTCGATACCCCATATGTCGAAAATTTCATATACTTGAATGTTTTTAAGGACATCTCATTACGTTTTGATATATTTTTGGTCTTTTGGCATGCTTCACAAAGGCGAACTAGAGTATGAGCTTCTTTGATGATTGTTGGCCAGTAAAATCCTAAATCAAGAAATTTTTTAGCAGTTATGTTGGGTCCATAATGTCCACCGATTAATCCGTGGTGACATTGATCTAAAATGATTCGGGTTTCTAGTCCAGATATACATCGTCTAATCATACCGTTGGAACATACTTTGAAAAGGTAAGGTTCCTCCCAAAAGTAGTGTTTGAGGTCAGAGAAGAATTTGTTCTTTTGTTGGTACGTCATTCCTTTTGGTATAATATTACCGACTAGGTAATTTGCAAAGTCTGCGAACCAAGGTTCGTCTTTGGTATTGATTTCCATAAGAGTTTCTCCGGGAAAGTTATCATCGACTTCACTGTCATCGCTTGTTTCATCATTTTCGATTCGGGATAAGTGATCGGCTGCAACATTTTCTGTTCCTTTTCTGTCTTTGATTTCTATGTCGAATTCTTGCAGAAGTAAGATCCATCGAATAAGGCGTGGTTTAGCATCTTGCTTTTTGAATAAGTGCCTTAGAGCTGAATGATCAGTGTGAACAATAGTTTTTGAGAGAATAAGATAGGATCTGAATTTGTCAAATGCAAAAACTACAGCCATAAGTTCTTTTTCGGTTACGGTGTATTTTTGTTGAGCTGGATTAAGGGTTTTGCTTGCGAAGTAGATTGGGTGAAAGTTTTTACCATCTTTTTGACCTAAGACGGCTCCAACTGCGAAATCACTTGCATCACACATAAGTTCAAATGGAAGATTCCAATTTGGGCTTACGATCACAGGAGCACATGTGAGTTTCTCTTTCAATGATTCAAAAGCTTTTTGACATTCATCGTCAAATTCAAATGGAGTATCTTTTTCGAGTAGCTTAGTTAGAGGTCGAGCAATTTTCGAGAAGTCTTTAATGAAACGTCGGTAAAAACCGGCATGTCCCAGAAAGCTTCTAATACCTTTGATATTAGTAGGGGTGGAAGTTTTGAGATTACGTCGATTTTTGCTTTGTCGACTTCAAGTCCGGCGCTAGACACCTTGTAACATTTTAGATTTAAGGTCACTATTTATCCCGAGCTTTAATTTAATTTACTAAATTTTATAGAATTTATTTTATTATTTTTAGCCGAATTAGTAAAAAAATCGTCATTTTAGCTATTTACGAGTCGTGCTTCGAATATTTATCCATTTTAACATTTGAGAAATCGATAATTTCATATTTTATCTTCGGAAGCTTAATTATTTTTATTTTAGTATTTTTTGACTATTCCCGCGTTTTGCCGAAAAACCGCGTTAAAATAGTGTTTTATAATTTATAACGAGTTAATTAAGTGTTTGGGCCCGAGGCTTAGCTAATACAAATTTTAACAAAAAAAATATATTCCAACCTTAACCCAAGGCCATATGGCCGGTTATCCAAGGCCACACATAAAACACTACCATATTTTTTTACCCACCTAGAATGTATCGAAGATTCTTTACTTATAATAACTCTCCATAAAACACTCATAATGCCATAACAGTTAAAAAATAAAACGTCTGCTTCTTCCTTCCATTCTCTGTTTGACGCAACCAACAACAAAACCCACAGAAATCCATCATCAAAATTCCTAAATCACTTCCATTTAATCTTAAATCATTCCTAAACTAAACCCCATTAATCCTTGACAAAGATAAACCTCTAAGCATTAGTATTCTCAATTTCTTGATTTTATTGATATTTGATTTTTTAGGGTTTTTCATCAAATTAAAGGATATTGAAGTAACAAGGGTTAATTATTGAGTGTATGTTCAAGATTTGGTGAATCAAAAATCAATTTTGGATCCTTGTTTTTGTGTGTGGGGTTTCGGCCAAGAATCAAAACCCATAAGGGTTTGATGATTTTTATTTTCTAGCTATTGCATTGTATCTTGTAAGTATTCTATTTAATTTTTACAATGATTTAAATATATATTGCGTGCATGTATGTAGATTGATGTCGAGAATTCATAGATGGTGTTGCATGTTAAGTTTTGAGGTATGTTGATGGTGTGAGATGATAGTATGGCTAATAGGATAGTTTAAAAGTGTCGGAGATGGTTGTGAAGCTTAAAAATTGAAGTTTGAAGGAGTTGAAAGACATCATTTAGGGCAGAAAATTTAGAGTCGTGTTAGGCGAGTCAAAATTTGTTAAATCTGAAATTAAGCTAGAAAATATAGTAGAGGTTGTTTCAATGAACGTTTTGATATAAAACAGGGCTTCTAACTCCTAATAACGAATATTTGGCGGCCAATTAAAAATCGGAAAAATATTAAAACTAAAAACTGCAAGCTGAATTTTTTTTATATACAGCAGAAACGAAAAAGGGCAATTTCGTCATTTTCAGTCGAGATTCGGATCTCGGTTAAAACTAAAAAGTTGTCTGAAACATCGTTTTACATCAAATTACTTTGAAGTTCGAGTCCTAAAAATGAGTTTTAGCGTGTCGTTTCGGATGGGTCAGATTAGGAAAAATATGTTACAAAAGTCAATATCGGCAAAATTCTTTGATTGGTCTAGTAGTGTTATGGAATTGTTTAAGTGTGGAACTTAATAAGTAAAACTATATATTTACAACTAATAAGTTAGTCGTTGCTTTGCTTATATCTAAAAGTCTCAATCGTAGTAACTGGTCAAAATGGGTAATTTTTACTAAAAATTACATATTAGGCGAGATGGGTTAATATAAGGAATAATAATTAGGCGATTTTGCGCAGAATTTTGGGTCAACTTGCGTGCGCCATAACTAAGTCTATTTTCTAGAGTTTCTTGATTCTAAAACTAAGTTTAAAGAGTCTACTTTCTAACGAAAAAGGCCTCATGAATTTTCAGTAAATAAAAGTTGGTCAAAAGGGTTTTACAAAAATAGTTGTCGAAAATGCATTTCTGAGTCAGAATTTAGATTCCAAAGATGTAGTGAGCAAACATATCAAAACTTAATATTTTTCAACGAAATTTAAACTGTAGCATGTCCATAATGTGTGTGAATTACTGTAATTTTTCCAGATTTTTCTGGAAGGTTTAAAGGGGTCAACTCATGCCAAACTTTGGTAAGGTTTCAGCAGACCCCGTTTCGGACATATTGTGTTGTAGAATTTTTGAAAAATGGTTAGACACACTAAGAATTTTTGGGAAAAATTTAGTAACTTATGAATACATATAGGAGTCTAGGAATGAAAGATGAGCAACCGTTGTGGTCACTTGGTATTTCTTTAGGCGTCGCCAAGCGACTAGTAAAACCGATAAAATTTTAGAAAATGTAAGTTGTAAGACTATTAGTTGTATTATTTCATGGATTCTTCGACATAAGATTTCTAGAAAATGTAAATTTTAGAAACACACGGGTAAAAGTATAACCCACGTATGTAGTTTAATGTTTTTTGGTAAGACCAAGTCGTCCACAGGGATTAGAGTAGTGTTCAAATAATCAGAAAGAAAATAGACTTTAACAATTTTGAAAATAA